>JAZAYU010001141.1:0-81198 GCA_038501625.1 Corbicula japonica | reverse complement strand
AATATAATAAGTAATTGTTATTATTTGTTAACAATATTAATAAAGACATAACTTTTTTTATCATGTTTTAACAATTTTATCTTCAAACCTCCAACGATCGATTCTAAAAGAAAAGACGATTCTTTCAAATTGAATATGATTTGTCATCAACCATTAAGAAACACAACTTCAGAACACCATACCTGAGATATTAGATTCGCAATATAACATAATGAGCGAGAAAAACAACACATTCCATAAAGTTTTCTTTCAGAAACGTCCACGCGTTTCGAAAACAGATTAACAACGGAATACAGTTTATTCGCTGAAAGCATCAGTCCAAAAGCAATAGCAAATGACTCCCTTGTAAAGGAAGCATTGACGAAAGTAACTGGTGTACAAGGTAGACGCCGCCAAGCTGAGCTAATTTTGCAGCATGTGCTTGCACTTGATGTCGACTGTCAGCAGCAGTTCCTTTTCACATTGAATATTTATGGACAGATGCCATGTGAAACAAGAAGATTTCAGATCCTACAACGAGCTTTAAGTGGACCAGGTATGGCTACATTTCTTAATGCGGGGTCAGTCAGAATTAAATATTACAGCTGTTGTTTGTAACACGAGTATAAATATTCGAATGTGCCAATAGTTCTTTTTTATTACCTGATACCTTATATAAATGTTATTTGGTAGTTTTGACTGTTTTCTGAAAATCTAAAAAAAGTCCATGTTTGCAAACTATTGACCAGTCAATAGTTTCAACTGTTTCCCTCGCGTGATCTGACGTCATCACGTTATGTGGAACAGTAAAGAAAAATAATTGATTCCAATAATCATTTCTCCAAAAATAAAATGTGGTGAAGTATTTAAACAAATTAAAATTTTGTCCGCAAAATGACAGTTTCCTTAAGTTTTTTTATGAAATAACAGAGAAAAATAAAAAATGTTGGCAGTGTGTCATAGTTACAAGATTGTTACATTGAGAAAGTTTAATGAAAAACATATTTGCAAACTTATTTTCTTGTTCCTTTTTTCATCTGTAAGTACTGTTAAAACAGTAATTGATCAGGTAATAATACAGTTATTTCATATTTGATTGTGAACAGTCAAACAGTTGTCCCTCGGTGTTGGGGATAGTGTTTGGAACTGTTGCCCGAGGCCTCGGGCAACAGTTCAAAACACTATTCCCTCCACCTCAGGCCAACATTTTGACTGTTCTTAAATCACATATGAAATAACTGTATAATGTGAAATACGCACATCAGGAATAGCACAGACAACAAAGCCTTCTCACACAGTCAACATGAAGAAAGGAAAAGAGAGCACGAGTTTCATTGTGATGAATTTTAAAAAGATACCACAAACAAATAAACACAAATTAAAACCCGGGGTGTCTTTGAACGGCCAGCAGCAAAAATGTGTGCCCAATGTGCAATTTTAACTACAGGTTCTCGTAAAACCACGCACGTACAATTTTCATTCCAACGCGTCTACTCGATAATGCCTAATGCGCACACACACGCACACATAAACACAAGAAGCTTACACTGGCATAATTGTAAAGCGAAATTGTGCGCTTAATGACTTTTTCAAAACCAGTTCACCTGGAGTTATATTAGCAAGACAACGATGCATGAACTAAAAACTGGCCATGCTTCAACGTATTTTTCAAGATTTACCATACAAAATGAAAAATTATTTGAAGTGAAACTTGATAGAATACATTTGGTTATTCAAAAGGCATACCACTAAACCGCCAAACATATTTGATGCAGAATATTACTCGTTATTAAATTTTAATATACCCTTTTTAAAAGTTTTTTAAATCTATCAATATGATTTACATAGGACAAGTGGAAGATAAAAGACTGAAGAAAAAGAAGAAGGAACGGTTAAAAAATTGTGTTACTGTGTACAAAGCTACGTACACTATGAGTAGGAGACAAGGTAAGAATTAATTAAGCGATAAAATAGATCAGCAAAATTAAAAGCTTGACGCAAAAATAAATGTTTTATGAGTATGTTAGTTATTTATCATGCCGTGTGCTGACCTGAATAGTTTTTCAGATTTATGTTATGTATAGAAACTCATAAAGAAACAATACTTTAAATATTTTTTATTGTGTGGCGGCTGTAAAAGGTCTTCCAGTAAATTCAATCAGTGCTGCTAGCAGTTACGTCTTTGAAGGTCGTTGAGCACGATACTTATGTACTATTAAAATAGTACTTCTAAACTTTGTTTTGTTTAAGTATTTCGGCCGGATTAAAGATGGGTGGTTTCAATATACCAGCCACTATAGTTTTGAATATTGTTCAGTTAACCCCATAATATATTTCCTGCTTTGAAAATTTTGTCTTTGGCGTTGTCTGTGATATGCAGGATTTATATTTTCAGATCCCCTGTCAAAATTCCATTCTGTTTAATTCCGTCCATTTTTTTCTCGTTTAGGGCAAACCCATTTTTTATCTGCGGACTTTATGCCGCTGAACATGGAATGGTATTAATCTGAAAATTCCGTTTTGAAGGTTCCATGTTTACCGTCATAATTATGCATTCCATCGATTGGACAGGCTCAATTAAACCAAGCTTGAAATATTTTTCATATTTTTTCGTGTTTGGAGGCTTTCATTTTTCATCTATCGTAATATAAAGGATCATGCGTTGAACAAAGAAGGGGCTGTTGCAAAATGAATGCTTGTACTTTGTACAGAATAAAGTAGAGAAATATTATTATTTGCAGGTTTCATTACGTTGAATAATAAAAACGTTTACAACATTTTTCCTAAACAATTGACATGTAATTTTATATTCTACAAGTGATTTGATGTTATATAATTTTGTTTTAGACAGTTGTTCTTTGCCACCTATCCAGACAAGCTACAGGCGAAATTTATTCAATTCATCTACTTTAAGACGGAATTTACACGGAAACAATTCGAGTGAAACTACACTGACATACAGAAGTTTCAATACTTTCAATGGGCCTGTTATGCACTGGCTACAAGAACACCCTGATCTTCGTAACAAACCATCTCGAAATAGACAAGAGCTTGTAACATTACCATTAAAACGTAGTTCTGAGAAAGACCCTTCTAAATCTAACGAAAGACGCACCATTTGGGGAAGAAATTGTAATTATGTACCGCTGCTTCAAGACAGCAGCAAGTTCAAAGCAATGTATCAGTCTCAAGAAAGAGATTATAGAGGCTGCAGAAAGCCATCCGGAAAGAATTTGGTATCGCCAAGGAGTCATAACACGTCTCATTTGTTACAAAGAACTACTGAAAATCCCAACAGACTCTCTTAGCAAAAAGACTTCAAACTTGTAAAACAATATCATAATGGTTTTTTGCAGAATGCAATGCTAATTGGGCTACTGATTGTTAATTCTACTAGGATTGTACCAAGTTTCCACGCCAACAAAGCCACAACTGCAAGGACGCGTGCTTGGACTGCATGTAAACATTTCCAAATCCTCTGGTCAATATGTGGAAATATCCGATTAACACTAGGCGTGCTGTGATTTTTAAACAGATGAACATTATTAGTATCGTGAAATATATTTTACTTGTAAAAGTTATTATTTGAATATATTCATCATATTGTGAGGTATTTAAAACGAAAGACTTTCTAAGAAAAAGGTTGTTTTTAAAGCTGAAACTTTTCAACAGTTTCGCTTTAGAAAATGTGAATATTCATCACACAACATACCTGAAATTTGTAGCCAAACATTCATTATTTTACTGTTTTAACTCTAATACATGTACGTGTTTTACTGATATACATTTTAATGCTTTACCATTTTCCATAAAACTAAACAATAATGATAATCATTAAATAAATATCTATATAACGGAAGTAAAATTTTTAAGGTAACTTCGATGTTGGGACTAATGAGTGGTATGCTTCTTGCAATTCATTGATAGTTTCCATACACAAAAACGTTACAACACAAACCATCATTTTTAATGCTCCCATGATTAATATTATACTGACAATAATGTGTTTCCTCCCTTTTTCAAAAATATATAAACAATATGAGATATTTATAAGGACCTTTAATTTCCTGGTCGTGTAAATAGATGACGAACGTTGATTTATCTTAATGCCAATATGATACATGTGCATTCGGTATCATCATTATAACTAACAAACTGTTTGTATGTTTTGCTTTGTTGTAAAGGTATTATTACTCTAATAGAGGCTGATTACTTTTTGATCGGTGTTTATTACTTTCTTTAACTGACTTCGCCGAAACATTTAAAAGTTTTTTTGTTCTTTCTAGAAGACCTACAAACAAATCACATTGAAAACGTATATTTCAAAATCATTTCGACATTTACAACGGCTCTTGTGCTAAATGAAATATGTTATTTTGCTCCAATAGCTACAGAACTAATGTGCTACAAGTACTATGCTGATAGCAACACTCTCTGGCATTACAGAAATGTATAATATATGACATAAAAAGGACATTTTGGGAGACATCAAACACAACAAACATGAAACTATTGCAGACTTGGTTTGTTAAAGCCGGTTCTTCGTCAGTAATCAAATCTGGTATGAGATTTTTACTTTACCATGAACAGCTTCATATGATCTCTAGATAAAAGAATGTATTTAAAGGGACTTAATAGGGTTAAATAGTAATAGACCAATGTGCTAGGCCAATAAAATGTAGTTCGTAGCTTTCAAATACAATGATTATCCGTATCTGCTACGGTAAGACAAACCATATATCACCTTAACCGCTTGTTTATTTTTAGAGCGCATGTAATTGTCCTTTATATAGATCGTTTGGGAAACCATCTTAAGGATCTGCAAAGATTGCAAATGGCGAAAAGTTGCTAAATTTTCAAAATTGAATTTTGATGGAAATACTTACTGCCACCTAGATGTTAGTAAATAAATGTATTCAGCTATGGATGTAGTAAATGTTTGCAAGCTTAATTTAGATTAATTCATTTTCTAATTACTAAGCACATACTAAAACAAAAGAAAAACCGTTTGCATGAGAACTCTGAAATTCATGAACAATATACCAAAGCAACTCGTACCTGAAATAAGTATATGCTGGTCTACAATGTTTAGTGCCCATTCGTCAAAAAAATGTTAGGGTTTTCAAGAAATTCAAGGAAATATTACTTCCTGGTTCAAAGTGAAAGTACTTTCACTTTCACTTTGAACCAGGAAGTAAGGTTTTTCTTGAATTTCTTGAAAACCCTTACATTATTTTGACGAATGGGCACTAAACATTGTAGACCAGCATATACTTATTTCAGGAATAAGTTGCTTTGGATTATTGTTCATGAGTTTCAGAGTTCTCATGCAAACGGTTTTTCTTTTGTTTTAGTATGTGCTTAGTAATTAGAACATGAATTAGACTAAATTAAGCTTGCAAACATTTACTACATCAATAGCTGAATACATTTATTTACTAACATCTTGGTGGCAATAAGTATTTCCCTCAAAATTCAATTTTGAAATTTAAGCCACTTTTCGCCATTTGCAATGTTTGCGGATCCTTAACAGCTGGCTAAACCGAAAGTGTAATTATATTGTGGACTAAACATCATATAATTAATGAATGAATATCTGTTAGTATGCCTTTACTTTGAGTCGATTTTTAAGGCAGTGAAGGAGTTTTGTATGTACTTAATATCTGCACTACTTTTAACCGCACTTACTATGCGTAATAACACGTTATCACCAGATTAGTATCGTATCTCTTCATTTGTCTGATAGAGTTTTCGACCGGAAAGCTTAAACGTTACATCACAACATACAACAAAGTGCACAAAGTTTATAAACTAATGAGCTTGCAACGACAACATAAATTTTCCGCAAGATCTCGTGCTCAACACAGAACCCGACATATTTGGATAAATTCGTAAGAAGGTAACATTATTGTGTTAAGTGATTTAAAGGATTACATTTAGTCTTCATTTAAGTGTCATCTTCACCAAATGTGCAGAAATACTGTTGTAGAAAACGATGATTTTTGTTATGTTTTTAAACTTAATTGAAAGGTGAAATATGCATATCAGGAAGCGCCACATTCAGAAAAAAACAGCCTCCCCACACAATCAAGAAGAAGAGAGGGGGAGAGAGCATGGTTAATAAAATGATCAGTTTCAAAAAAGACACCACTAACAATAAACAAAAATGAGAACCCGAGGGGTTACCGCCTTGGAACGGTCAGTGGCAAATCAAATTGCCACTGTGGGTTTAAACCAGGTTCTAGGGTGCACCAACCTCACACAGCTGAGAGTATGTCTTGGAACGGGAACATTACCTGTAACTTTTTACAGTGCATGTACTGTACCTACAACAAGACAATCAATTAGCTATGTGGGCATTACTGATAGTACAAAACAGGAATGGGTATAAATAAATCAGTCGTTTACAGGTAACTAAATACAAAACTACGTAGATATCACAAATCAAAGATCAAACACCAACTTTAAACTTCACTAGTAAAGGTCTCTAATCACATATCAGGACAAAGATATTGTTATCAAATATCAAATAAATAACGTTTAACTGTAGGAGACATAAAACGAAAAGAAAACAAAATAAACATGATGTAATATTCTTGAATAGCCATCGTCTGAGTGAATATATTTAAGGCCAAAGTCATTATAGCTTAATTTGACATAGAAAAGTGATATTTATTACAACTGAGACACTGAAGTGTAACAACAATAAACATGAATAGACAGCTGAAAACATATCTTTAATTTTCAAATTGTTTGTTGCTGAATCATTTTGTTGGAAGAAACACATACTACATGTACATTAATACTTATCCATGTGACGAACGGCTGAAGCTGTTGTCATTTACTCATGTACTCATGTAACTTATTTTAGTCAGGACTGCATAGATTGGAATCCTTGTAATGCATTAAAATGGATCAAGGTTGGAGTTACCAATTTGAAGCCGCTTCATATCCAAGATACAGATTCTATCGACAACAGCTGCATAGAATTTTACCTAGATGGAAAAGGATAATGGGTAAGAGTTTTATACACTGATGCAAAATGTATTACACTTAGGTTTAACGTAATTGATCTTATCTACCAATTGTAAAATGTCGCATAACTTTGATAAATTAGTATAGCAAACTTCACCAAAAGGCAGATTTCTAAGATTCTCAACACTCTTTTGCAAAGACAGACTTTGCTATTTACAGACTTCATTTGTCCCAATATTACACTATTGAAATTTAATGCTGAGCTATTTTAACCTGATAAAATCAAACAGCTTGCAAAAATCTCTGAGAATTTTTTAAACAGGAACCTAACACATCATTCGTCAATGTTTGAACAATTATTGAATTAAGTACCATATAACTGACTATTCTAATTCAAACTTCATCCTTTATATATGGTTTGAATGCATAAATGACCGACTTTGGTTTGAAAGAAATGTCCCATTTGTCTAACGTTTATATTCTTTAACATATTAAAAGCATTTGCGTTCTCATATCATCTGGCACATAGTATGTTTGCATCATAAGTGTGCCTCTCGTCCTTAGCACAAAGTTTCACTAATGTGTTATTATTTTAAATAGAAAAGGAAAACATGCAGGACTGCATTTCTCAAGGAAGGGATATAGTGCAGAATATCACCAGAGCAACTGAACAAATTTGCGACAAAGTTCATATTACAGTATTTGATAATCGGTTAAAATCGGACGAAGTAGAACTAAATCTCCATGTGCAGAATAATACCAGCTATTTGACGAAAACACAAACTACACTACAGAGCCATTTGTCTGATCTAAAAAAATCATCAGAAGATAAAGAATACCGTCCGTCTGCAACCGTGTTTGTCATGAAAGAAACTGATTATGACAAGGTTATTTTCAATAACTGCTTTATAAAATATTGAACTATACAGACCAAGTCATGTCAGAAAACACAGCCTCCACATAAAGCTGAAAGTGGGGAGAAAAAAACCTGGTTCACAACAAATAATTAGCAAAAATGAGAACATAAGGATTAGCCACCTTGAAACGGTGAGTGGCAAATTATTTTGTAATGGGTTGGGGTGGGGGTAAAATCAGATTCCATGTCGCACCAACATCATACTTTTCCTAACAAGTTCTCATATGAACAAACAAGTACAAGTTGTCTTAATGGAAAGTTAAACATTGGGCTGGGTAGTCATTAGTTTTCTTGGTGATGAACTGTAAATATCTTAATCGATTTCTATGGTTAAACCGCTGATGGAAAACAAGTGAAATAAGCAAATTATTAACGTTCACATAAAACACAGTCTCCTCACACAGCCAAAAAAAGTAAAGAAGAAAGAAGGACATAGTTTATACAATTATCCATTTCAAAATAGATGCTAAAACAATTAACAAAAATGAGAACCCTTGTAAAAGATTCTTCACTTAATATTTATATGGTACATTTTTCTTTGATATTTTTGTAACTTTAGTAGTAACTTCAGTCTAAATAATATTAATATTAATATTTTTGTAACTTTAGTAATAACTTCAGTTTAAATAATATTAATTAACTAAAAAAAACTAAAATAAATTAACTAATAATACACATTGCAGGATATTAGAGATTTGGATTTAAAGACTGTACACTTGCCAGTCTGTCAACTGAAAACCTTCGTAATAGCTTTTGAGAACTAGGAAATCAGCTACCCTTTTCTCACGATTAAGGCAGCAAGTTTCGATATTCACAAACTGCATTCGACAGAACAAGATGCCGAAAGATCCAAACAACTATCGCACCAGATCCAATACCTTTTGGAAGAAAACGTTGTGACAATTTTAGAACGGATGGCCGATTTCAATATTCCATTGGTTATAAAACCAAAAAGAGAAATAGAACACTCATTGCAAGAATCCATTTATCAGAAACTAGGAAGACTGAAAAACCCATTTGTTGTAAGCGACTTCTCTCCCAGTCAAATGATTACGACAGGTAATTCAGAATACAGTATATTTTTGTAAAGATTATAAACAATTCAATATGTCAGCCACCATAATTTGCTTTTTTGTCTCGTTCGCCACTTAGCTGTTAAAAATATCCAGCTGGTGAGGAGACAGTTTGTTTGGTTGTTGAGTTGTGACTTAATATTAGTAACAAAGCTGGTACAACTTGTGAACGAAAATGAAATCCGCCAATCCAAAAATTAAAAGTCACTGAACTCAAACGCTTCGTTAATATTGCAGGTTTGTCTAGCCACGAAATATTCGCAAAAATAGTTACATATTTAACCAAACAAATCAAGATCCCACTAAATCAATGATGTGCATGTTACGGCGAACATAGAACATTCCAAACAACATTTCTTCTTTAAACAACACCATGCGCGGTAGATTTTAAGATACACAAAATTGGTTAACTTGGAAACGTAGAAACAAACATGTCATTAAAAATAATTTTAACAGCGGATCTGAGTATTAATCTTGCGTACAACAAAAAAAACCTCCAGAATAGGCAGAAAATACCCCTGTCATATATAAGAGCAAAATGTCGCAAGAATTAATCAATTCCTCGTATTGCAGCAGCACGCATACACAGGCAGGAAGTTTTTATCGTGATTTCAACATTCAAAGTTTGTTTTAGTTTTTTCTGAATAGAATTTGTCAATTTAAACCATTGTTTTGTTTCTATGTGCAGAAAATAAAGAAACAACAGATCAGCCAAGGCAGCTGTCAGATGCTGAACTTGATCCTGTATTTCACCGAAATCTGCTAGATTGTATAGCTAAGCAAACCAAATGTGTTGTCATTGAGATACTTTCAAAGAAATATGGCATAAACTACTCAGTGCTAAATGAATTATTGAATGACGGGTTCTTTGGATACGAGAGGAAAATAATAGAAACGATGCAGACCATTGGTCTACCAACATGGCCTAAAGACAGACCAGATTCTGGCTTGGATGCATGTAGGTCATTTTATTTTAAGTGCAGGGAGAGCATCGCCAAACTAATCCCAGAGGCTGAAGATTATGTAAAGGTAAGTTTTGTATAGTGTACATATTATATATTAAAATGTGTGATTCATGTTTAGGTTGGTGTTTAGTTCCACTCGCATCAAACACGGACACACAATGAACGAGAAATAAATCCATTTTAAATAAATACGTAAAATGGGTTCGGAAAAAGGAAACATAAAGCAAGTACAAAGGCTATTCGATATCGGAACGTTGGAATTAAAATTTTAATATGTGGTTTTAGCAAACACAGTATTTTTCTGGTTTCTTAAATCCGAGGTTTATAATTGTCGGAAGTCACGATTACATGCTTTTTATATTTCATGGAAGCTTTAAATTAATGGACCGATATGCCAATAAAATTAACAAGCATTAGTATCCCTTAAATATTAAAAATATCACTTAAATATTTCAATGTAAACTACAGGCCGTTTTCTTTAGCCTAAATAAAGTTTGTTCAAACTTGTCAAAGTATTATCATCGAGTATAAAACTTCTGCTTATTTAATACCAGACCAAGTAATGTTGAGGGTATCTCCAAATTTACACAAGTAAACAGATTATATTTTAAACCGTTTGAAGTTGTAGTGGTAACTAAATGCAGTGAGTCATTTGCAATGAATTTCTATAATAATTGGGATAGTTTCTTAATACAGAAAACGAGTGTGTTTTCAACGGACAGACATCAACATAAAATGTTTTGACTGAATAATTTTATATCGCGTTTCAACTCCAATAGGCGGAAGCTAATTTAATAGGAGATAGAACAATATACATTTGAGACATAAAGCAATCATAAATCAAAACCCATACAAACTTGAAAGCAAAGTGACAGTGTCATTCCGATTGACAAATAAAGTTGAAATCAATATTTAATTTCTTTTATTTGAAACGAAAATGGTGAAGAAGTTGTAGACACTGTATTTTTTACGTTTAATAGAATTAAATAAATCATTAATTCATCGATTGTTTATCTAGATTTCCTTTTCCATATGTAAGCCATGTCTAAATTAATATAAAATGAGGTTATTTAAAATGTAATATACTTAAACTATATTACTCTATATCTACAAATTTATACATGTGCTATAATATCGAATTTATAAAAAACAGCAAGAATTAAAAATTGTTTTCAACTTTATTTGTCAATCGGTATCACGCTGTCACTTATTAAACGTAAAAACTAGTGTCTACAACTTCTTCACTATTTTCGTTTCTGATGTTGCAAATATAAAATCATGTTCATGCATTAATAAACTCAATACTTTATTTATATCTCACCACTTTAATCAATAATTAATTATAGATTACAATTTCTAGGGTAAATATGAGACACTAATAAGAGTAAAGCAACTTCAGTTCGAGCTCTTTGGATTACTTCGCCATACATCAGTTGCTGTTTACACGACCATACCTGACATACCCAAACTGCCGCCGGAACTTCAACATGAACTTCTTCAGTAAAATTTATTTTAATTTCTGTTTGCTTACAAAACTGCACTTAAAAATAATTGCATATTTACAGAGACGATAATTCTAACCGTATTTTGTGTGCGCTACTTTTTTTATTCACCTTTTTCCAAATTCAGTTTAAATTGATTTCAACGTCTGCACATTTATGTCTCAAAATACATCGTGAGCTAATCTTTTAACTGGATCGGTAAATATGTTTTTGAAAATGTATTTGTAAAACTGTATTCTTTTTTGTTTAGAATTCCAGAGGTTTACGGTTGTGGAACACTATGGGGCGAGTTAGTTCTGCATGTTACTCAAAATATTCTTCCACAGAAGCAGTCTTATTTAAAACATTCTTTCGAAAAGCATAACTACGTGCACACGTTTACAACTCGATTGGTCGAGCAATGCCAAGAACAAGCTGGGGTTTCTATAGAGAATGGAACGTGTGTAAGGGCAAAACGATTAGCAGGAACAAATACTGACAGTGCAGCAGCACATGCGCATGATGACGGCAAAACCCATATCTATGGATCCTTAGGATGTTTTGTATTGATTACACTAGCAAACAGTGTAAGCAGCGACAACAACTGTACAAATGATGAACTACATGCTATTACATGTGCTCACTGTGTATCCAACTGCAACCCACTAGTAGAATTTCAGATAGACCCATTACAAACAACATATGAAGTCCTTGGAACAAAAACATACGAGCTTTATGAGCCTCATGTTTTAGATGTTGCGACTGTGAAAGTAGAAAACAATTTAGTTGCAAGGAATGCATGTCATACAGCACTAAAGAAGTCTGATATAAATACATCATTGTGTTGCAACTGGTCTTTTCACACTGAAACAGCTGTCGGGATGCCAGTATATAAGCATGGAAGTGCGAGCAGATTGACAAGGGGTATTTGTGTCTCAGACGATTACGTAACGAAAGCCACGATAGGGAATAAAACGTCAGACAGTAGCGCACAAGCAACCTTAGACCCAGCTTATACAATACTGATCTGCTCTGTAAAGGAAGATCTTCCACAATCTGAATTCAGAGAAAAGCTCCAGCCAAACGATAGTGCCCAATTAGAACCAATGCAGGATTGTGCAAATCAACAATCTCACGAAAACGGTATTTTCTATATTTCATCAGTATTTATTAAACGATCATATTGTTATTTGCAAATCAATCCGATCATAAACTGGTGTATTTTAAAATTGTAATCTAAAGTTGGCTTTGCAAAAACCATAATCTTAAAGTTAACACAAATATAAAAATGTATTAAATTTACTTTATTTAAAAATTAGGACATGTTTGAAAATATGACGTTAACATTATTGTTATATAAATAATCACATTTTATTTACTTTCAGGCTTTTCGAAAAGTGGTGACAGTGGTTCCGTCGTATGCGAAGAAAACATTAATGCAGACGGGGTAAATGTTATTTCACTTCTTCATGGTGAAATAAAGGTAAAAGCAGACACAAAAAATGGAGAACCTGCAGAGATTTACAGTTATTCGTCGTCCATGAAGAAAACATTGGAACGGCTTGAAGCAAAATACCTCTGCAAAATCAGGCCAGGTTTATGTTTCATCGTTTGTTTCGTATTAATATCCTATTAATTTCCTTGATCATTCATTTTCTTCCATTTATGCTTGTTTTATTTTGAAATGATTTTTGTGTATCATCTGCATTTCCATCTTGGGGAAATGGCAGATAATTAAGAAAAGTGAAGTACAAAATAATACTTTAGGTCAAGTACACGAATCAGGAAAGGTAAAACTATGAAAACACAGCCTCTCCATAGAGCTAATGAACAAAGAGATAGATAACATGAGTTTATAAGACGACGTATTTAAAAAAATACAACACCACTAACAATTGACGAAAACAGTAATTGATGGGCTACCACCGTAGAACTGTTAAATTTGTCTTTCATCGGTGTACAGCGTTGTGCTGAACATTGCACAGTAATGACGACAGCAATAAATTCAGTGAGAAACCAAGTTTGGTCTAGCTTCAATTTTCAAAATATTTTTGGGTTACATTACCCTAGGTTTTCGTCGTAACTGTGAAATCCGTTGTACTAACGCTGTACACTCGACAATGAGCATTTTAAGCACTGTCTTACAATACCAAGGGTGCTATCTAACTAAAACTATTGACGGAGATATAAATAAAAAAGTGTTTACCTTTCCGCGTTGTCACACGCTACCATCTTGAAAAAGAACTCTGATTTTTTTTCGTACAATGTTACCATACAGTAATGATTGTACGATTTTACATTCCAGCTTGTGAAACCAGACTCAGCTGAAAGACTACTGCCGTGTGCACGAGTACCAGTGGCAGAAAATCTTAAACAAATATTATTATGTGTGTTTGTGTCTGTGGTTTCTATTGGAGCTTCAGCTAATTTTCAGCTGTTCTCATAACTTGTTTTCGACTGGTATTAACAAGCACGTCTTCAAAAGGAAATATGAAAACAATTATGCTTCAGGTAATAAAACTCTTAGTGTTGAAACTTAT
Organism: Corbicula japonica; assembly: GCA_038501625.1. NCBI lineage: Eukaryota > Metazoa > Mollusca > Bivalvia > Venerida > Cyrenidae > Corbicula > Corbicula japonica. The sequence goes on along the minus strand of JAZAYU010001141.1, from coordinate 67,269 downwards.
ATGGGACAAGCCTGTGCAATTGCCTCTATATAAACCGAACAAAAAAGTTCTTCATACATGTGTTCTTTTGCGCAAAATTTTTAAATTAGAAAATAACTGGTATAAATACTTACATTTGTATCACAATACACTGTTTGCAGACTGAGTCAAAAACAAAAATGGAATAAAATCGGTTGGTAAATAACCGAGAAATACCAGTTTGAGTTTAATAGGGGTCATCAGTCAAAAGTTGCAAACTTTGCTGTATTAATGTAAAGGTGTGAAATCTATGGAGGATTGTTGTATGTTTATAGCAATTGCATGTATAAGCATGCAATATGACGCTAGCAACAGGAAGTACATATTATTAATAGTTGATACCAAGCCATTTCCAGGATTACACTCAAACTTAAGTATTTATTAATTAAATTTTCACATTGTCTCACTCACTGACCTAAAGATATGTCACAACATTTTAGTGATGTTTCGAACAGTTTCAATTTGGAATTTATGAGTCTTGGCATCATTTGATTAAAGTGTATAAGAAATCCAGTAAATGGAATCAACATCCAATCTTCTTTGACCAAATGACCAAAACACAACTGCATTGTTTGTAATTCAATGTAATTTATTTTTCACGGTCACCAAGGAACGTTATCATTGTTAATATGACCGCCATGGCAAATTCGGACCAAATCTGCTACCTAGACTCCTTCCTAGAGCATGTGCAGTTGGTCAGGTAGTTGACCTACCTGGTATCCTTGTTCACGACTGAAACCTTATTCCACAATTGAAAATTCGTCGACTGGTGAATTCCATGAGATAACGCTTTGAAGAATGCCGGATTCGTCGTGGTGGATTAACTAATTATTAGTTTAGTGATTTTTGCAACTTTTATTGTAGTAACCCCCGGTATCTTTAAAAATGAATTGCTTATTAAGTACTATTCGGATTTTATTTCCGACTTTTTTACACTGTTAACTTTGATTTGTTTGTTTGTTTGTTTGTTTCGGGTTTAACGCCTGGTTTCAACAGCTAGGTTATATCCCGGCGGTCAGTCCACCTAACCGGTGTTCCTGGGTCTCCAACCAGTACTAACCAATTTCTCCGCAAGCGACTGTTAACTTTGAATTGCTGTTTTATTTGATATGTATCATTGTTTCGTTTTTGTTGACATGAAACGATATTTTTATAAAATATTCAAGTATGCAGATTTTTTTTTGGCCGAGTATAGCTTTGCGATGCGAGTAATAAAATAAGTTGCCAAAGTTAGTGAGAAGACATAGACTTAGGGACTATTTACAAACGGCTGGGCTTCTCCAATCGAATACTTAAATACTAGTTCAACATATAAAAATCTTAATCACAAACTCGGAATAGAAAAATATTCAAGGAACCTACTGAAATCCTATCTATTTAATATGATATGGTTCCTAACCCGCAATCATAGAAACCCAGTCGAAATGGGTAGCTGGTCTAGAATAGTTATTAAACTTAGATTCTGTATAAAATACCAAAATCAGGTGAATGATGAATTGTATTATTTATTCCTTTGAGCTTTTTTAACAAACCGAAAATGTATCTTCTGTTATAATTTTTAATCAAAGATAGCACATTTACACGGATATGATTCTTAAAAAATAGAGCACACTATATAAGACTGTGCTAGTTTGTTTGAATAAGTGTGCATGAAACATGCCTTAGAAATATACACATATGTAGATAATTATATGCGTTTATTGTGCACATGTATTTTGTTGAGATATGCGAGTTGATCAAAAGAAGACAATTCATTTAGACATTTGTATCCTTAGTTAATGAATATACTGTGCGATATTTTTCATTTCAGAACTGCAAAACAAAATCATTGCATTCATATGTCTCTACTATGTTTCATTATCTGTATATTATCGGGTTTATGTAATTGTTTACATATACCAAATTGTGTATCACCTCTTTTGTTGTTTCCAAAAAAAAGGGTGAAATATGCATATCAGGAATTGCCACATTCAGAAAAAAACAGCCTCCCCACACAGTCAAGAAGAAGAGAGGGGGAGAGAGCATGGTTAATAAAATAATCAGTTTCAAAAAGGACGCCACTAACAAAAAACAAAAATGAGAACCCGAGGGGTTACCGCCTCGGAACGGTCAGTGGCAAATCAAATTGCCACTGGGGGTTTAAACCAGGTTCTAGGGTGCACCAACCTCACACTTGCCCCAACAGGATCTCGTATCACAAGACAAGTACAAATTGTCTTGGTGAAATAACTCCAACCCACCCATCAGCTCAACAATGTTGTATGCAAAAGCATACAAACATAAAAACATAAGAAGCTAATAGCATTGCAAAGCCAAAGGGCGGGTACTCAATGATCTTTCCGAGACCAGAGCAACTGGAGTAAAATCAGCAAGAACACGATGACAGGGATAAAAGAAACAAATCGAGCTTCTAGGTTCTTTTAAGAAAAGATTTCCCCATTAACCTTCATAAACTCTTAAACCCCTGCCACCGTCGTGCAATCAAAGAGGTAAGCATAATGATCAACTGTAGAAGGGTTAATCACTAGGCCTGCAGAGCGCTGTAAAATATCATGTTGGTAACCTTTCTTTTTAAATTTACAGATGGTTTTTACGAATAACCGGGAGAAATTAACACTGCATTTTATCTTTTTAAGTTTATAAATTAAATCTCCATAAAAAAACTGGTTGTGAAATACCTTGTTGCAAAAGTGATTTTAAACTGCATTTGTATTTATGAATTAAATCTGGGTATCGGCGATAAAACTTGCAAAAGGTTTTCCTTAATTTGTGATACCGATAACCTTGTTTTAAAAGTTTTTCTGTAATGCAAAGATTACGTTCATTGAAATCATTAACATTGTTGCAAGCTCTTGAAAAGCGAACAAGCTGTGAGATATAAACCCCATAAAATGTTGCACGGGGAACATCGCCGTCTAAAAACGGAAAATTTACTATATTAAAATTAAAATCATCTCTTTTATCATAAATTTTAGTAGTGACATAACCATTTTCAATGGACAGATTTAGATCGAGAAAGTTTGCTTGCTTTTCTGAAGTGTTCGCTTTGTTAAGTTGTAGTTCCTTAGGATAAATCTTATTAACAAGTAATGGAAAATGGTTATTGTCTATATTTAATAAATCATCAAGGTATCTCGAGGTGTTGTTAAAAGCTGTAATTATATCATCTTGATGTTCAGTAGAAAGAGATAACATAAAGTCTCTTTCATAACAGTATAAAAACAGATCAGCAACAAGGGGTGCACAATTAGTACCCATTGGGATGCCTATTACTTGTTTATAAATAGAGGTACCGAATCTAACATAAATATTATCTAGTAAGAAAGTTAGCGACTCTATAAGGTCTTGACAAGTCCATAAGGTATAATTATCATAAGAACCATCTGTAAAAAATGCCCTATGTTCATTACAAGCGATGAAGGCTTTATTCTCTCTAGCAAACGTTTTTTCAATGAGACTGGTTAGTTTGTCTCTTATTAAATTATGAGGGAGTGAAGTGTATAATGTTGAGAAATCGTAAGTAGACAAACAGAACGCCCGATAATTATTTGATTTAAGCTTTTTCAAAACGTCATTTGAATTCTTAATCGACCAAAATAAATTTTTGCCAGAAGTTTCAAAAACCTTATCACAATACCTAATTACGTGTTCTTTTATAGCTGTAAGACAAGATGTTAAGAGCACAGATAATTTAGTAGTAGTGCAAGAACTAGAGTTAGCAATAAATCTTGCTTTATACGGTGTTTTATGCATTTTAGGTAACCAATACATAGTAGGTACTTTGTCTTGTTTCGGCTCAATACTGATTCTAAATTTTGTAATATGTAGAGTGTGTGCAGTAACAATATCACTCTCAGATGAAGAAGTCAGTATATAAGCATTAGTGCTGTTCAGTTCTTCAGTTTGAATATTAATATAGTGTATTCGTCACACTATAATTACATTTTTAGAAGCCTTATCAGCAGGTGTTAAAACAAATCTGTTATGAAAGTCTTGAATTCCTTTTTTCAAATGACGAAAGTTAAAACGAGGTCGAGGTGGTAATAAAGCAATGTTTCTTTCATAAAATGATATACGGGTGTCAATTATTTTGAATATGTGCTTTTTCCAGTTAGAAAGTGCATTAGGCTCGGCATGTTCTCTTTTGCACCATTTATTGCAAAATAAGTTCAAAGACTCGGCAATTTCTGCACGGCATGCATTAAAGTCAATTTTGGATGATATTCTATATTTGGGACCTTTAGAAATTAAATTACGAATTCTAGAGTCTTTGATTAAATTAAGATCACCGGTAACAATATGACCGGCAGGCTTATAGCAATATTTAGAAGTTAAACAATCTCAAGATTTTGGTGTATTTTCAATGATCTGTAAGTATTATATACCAGATTATGTATTATCTATTTCAGTGAGTTTTGCATGGGTGTACCTCTTTTGAAATTTTGATTTGCTAAACCTCGTTTTGTCATTAAAATGACATGAGTGAATAAATGGAATAAATGTTTTTGATTTGACTTGACTTGACCTGAAAGTAGTAACTAAAACAAAGTTAATATAAACGAAACGAAACAGTATAAATAGCACGAACAATATCGAATTTAAATATTAAATTGGAAGTCTGCCAATTTTCGAGGAATAGTTCCGTTCCATGACCAAACAACTAGTTTGGCTGATTATATAGGTGACCTCGATAAGATCAAAGCACTAAATATGCCGATAGAAACATTCAATTGCAGAACATCTCTGTAATTGATACTCTGATTATTATAGTTTTAATCGGGATCTGCCCTAGGTCCGCATGTCGAATTGTCTGAAAGCTATGCGATAAACCGCTATTATTAATCAAATTATGTGCATTGAATCGAGTAGGAAATGAGCATAACAATATAGCTGTGGAGAAGAATATCACGGATTTAAGCAACTTTTGACTACGAGAACTTAATTTGCACGATCGACCAAACACTTGAACTGCCTTTAAGCACTTCCCAAGCAAAATACCCGCATGTTTGTATAAGGCCCAGTCATTGCTTGTGCATGGTATACACTACTCAAAAGTTCTAAACCGCCACTATATGTATATGTTTACAATGTATGATAGTTTCGTTTCTTCTCTACGAGAGGTTGTGGAAAGAACTGTTTTGTCTTAAAACCAATAATTTAATGTATTGTTAATCTTTATTGATTGTTTTCTTAAATGAGTCCAATACTATTTACTTACACCGTAGGGTCAAAATAAGAACAGTCTTTAATTGAAAGGGTGGTAATTTTAAAATTGGATACTTTGAAAGCGGTTTATTTAAACAAATGTGCTGTTGATTAATCTTGTTTTCTGTTTTTCCTACTAATGAGGGGTCCTATTAAAATAAAACAAGGAATTTAGAGCACATTTCTGTTTGCTTGACCTTTTTAAGCAAGAAATGCATTTTAGCAAAATTAAGGATAACTCTGGCCAAACTGTTTCAAGGTCAATTATCACAAGATTAAAGCTTAAGTTGGAGACTGTTGTTGGCATATGATTATAAATAAAGAGTGAATTCAATGTCTTTCTAACAAAAAAATACGGACAAAAAGTGGCGGTTTAGAACTTTGAGTAGTGTAGAGTATTACATTTGGTCCGTTGACGTGTTTAAAAGCATTTTGGAGACCGGAATTCATATCTTAGACTACCAGCTCTAGGCGGACCCCTTAATCTTCTTTCTTTAGTGGCATAGTCAATTTTAGTAAATAATATGCATACTTTTCAGAAAGAGTAATATTAATTTATATAGATTTACATGCACATGCAAGTGGAGAACCTCTGTCGTTTTTAATTATTACTGTTTATTTAGCTAAATTTAAAGACATATCATTGAATGTCAGATAAAGTGACATTTTCAATTTTTTCATGTCGCAGTCATTTCCCTGAGTGACATTAGCAAGAAATGTTGGTTCAACTCGTATTTTGATACGGTTTATATATAGCAAACATCATACGAACACTAGAATTGTATTATAATTATTTATATCGTCATAATTGACATCAGAATAGCCGAAAATTCCTAGAAATAGTCTGTCGCAAAGGGGTCTATATTAATAGTAACGTAAACCTTAAGCTTAATAGGAAACAAAACACAGATGTTAGGCCATTTTTTAACGGTAATGGTTTAGTTTATTCGAGGTAACTTAAAATTATACAATTCTCAGATAAACTGACTAACCTAGATTTATGAAATGATTGTCGCAAATATACCGGTCAAGAACGTTAAATGCTTTTAAACTTACTTTAACAAACGTATACTTAATCAACAAACATTAAACTTTGGCTTACTAAGTCTTTAAATATATATATGTGGAATGAAACAAACTAAAATGCAATCGTCGAATCATCAAATCTAAGATTAATTGAGAGATAATAATATTACAGGTCCGTAATTTTGAAATTATATTTCCGTATAATTGTTCTTCGTTTTTCATGCAGTCTTATCTTGTTATTGAAGTAAAACATGCCTTTGTGGCAGTTTATATATTGATTGCATAGCAGAAAATTAAAAAATGTCAAGTACGTTTAAGTCAGGTACGTGTACATGAAACACGATTCTTTAAATAAAAAAGTCATTTCCCCTACTTTTTCATTTTCTTGGCACTATCTAACGTATGCACACATATTTTGCCCTTATACATCGGTTACAACAAAAATATTTGAGCACAAACACAACAGATTAGTATCATGTCAGTTACGTTAACTGTTTCACAAATCGAGGTTAAATTCATTACTTTCAATAATATAGCTAGAAATTTATTATGTTTATTACAAACCAATTGTATATACGACTTTGTTACTTTAAAATTGTTTGAAACAGTTCAAGTTTTGAACAGTTTTAATTGTTTGTCAGGTACGTTAAAAACATGCACATTTTTAAGGTACATTTTACAACTAAAATAATGCAGTGTGTTCGCACAAACTATTTCCTTTCCTATGAATAATGACTGGAGTGTATAAATTACAAGGAAATGTCATATAAAATTGGCTTTGTTTTTACTTCAACTAATTTTGCAAAGTTCAGGTATTTATTTTTTTGTTTTGATTACGTAGGGGTTTTATTTTACATGTATACCTTAACATATTTTATTTAACACTTCCCAATAGAAAGATACTGTCCACAGTATCTTGGTCATACATTGGTACATCTAAAAATGTATTAATTGTTGGATTCAAATGAATATAATTGAAATTAAGGTGATGTATAAAAAATATAACGTACCTGACTTTTAAAAATGGGTGAGTCATTAATAAGCTGAAATTCATGGAATAAGTATATCAAGAAATGACCCTATTGTCATTTTACGTAGGTGGAATGTTTATCAAGATATTATTAATGGTTTTATAAAGATATTAATGTAGAATTGTAAAGTTTATTTTTTCACAACTTACAATGTGCGAATGCTGCGTTAATTGACATTCAGTGATATACTATCGTTTCTTTGTATTATTTAAATGTATAGATAACTCCAAAGCAATACAAAAACCGGCGGCTAACCAACCACGCAAGAAACACATCAAAAAGGATACATGTAGTTCAAGTTTGCCTATAACGGACAATGACGACTGACAATCTGCATGATTTGAAATAAGCATATTACCATCAAGGGAGGTAAGTAAAGCTGATAAATACACTGAAGTGAAGTAAGGGGAGAATTTGTACAGCCGCTATAAGGCACTTAACACTTATTGTTGATGGTATTTGAGAAACAAAATTCTTCCAGATATACGCCAAATAAACCACTATACATCGTATCCTTTCAAAGTAATTGTCTGGATTCCCCAGCAAACATACACTCAACCAAAGTTCTAATTGGTCATTAATTGTATATGTTTATAATGTATGCTAGTTTCGGTTCTTCCTACGTCAAGAGAGGTTGTGGAAAGAAGTGTTTTGTCTTAAAACCAATTATTTATTGTCTTTCCAATCTTTATTGATTGTTTTCTTAAATGAATCCAATACCATTTACTTACAGTTATGAACATTATGAAATTGACAATTTTTCCGATTCCGATCCGGTCCGCTTCCGATCCTAATGCCATCTATAACCGATCCGATTCCATTCTCATTGCGGTCCAATTCCAATTCGATTGCACTCCAATTTTTTCACTCCGGACCATGCGCTCCAAACGATCTTTACGCTTAAACCGATTCTTCCGATTCCGATCTTTTCGCTCCCGATTTTCATTGGTCATTAACTATAACGCAAGACATTGCGCTCCAAACGATCTTTACGCTCAAACCGATTCTTCCGATTCCGATTCCTATACATAACTGAACAACTGTAAATAGAAGCGATCCGATCCGATCCGTTCAAAACGCTCCGGTCTTTTCACTCCAAGCGATCCAAACGCTCAAAGCGATTCCGATCCAGTCAAAACGCTCCTGTCTTTTCACTCCAAGCGATCTAAACGTTCAAAGCGATTCCAATCCGGTCAAAATGCTCCGGTTTTTTCACTCCAAGCGATCCAAACGCTCAAAGCGATTCGCTTCGATTCCATTCCGTTTCCAATTCGATTGCGCTTCCATTGCGCTCCTAACGGGATCGGTTTGCGGTCCGCTTCCGATCCGCTTCCGATCCGATTGTCAATTTAATGATTTTCAGTACTGTACACCGTAAGGGAGGTAAAGTTGAGGTACCTTGATAATTTATTAAATATAGATAATAACCATTTTCCATCACTTGTTAATAAGATTTATCCTAAAGAACTACAGCTTAATAAAGCGAACACTTCAGAAAAGCAAGCAAACTTTCTTGATTTAAATCTATCCATTGACAATGGTTACGTCACTACTAAAATTTATGATAAAAGAGATGATTTTAATTTTAATATAGTAAATTTTCCGTTTCTAGACGGCGATGTTCCTCGTGCGACTTCTTACGGGGTTTATATCTCACAGCTTGTTCGCTTTTCAAGAGCTTGCAACGATGTGAATGATTTCAATGAACATAATCTTTGCATTACAGAAAAACTTTTCAAACAAGGTTATCGGTATCACAAATTAAGGAAACCCTTTTGCAAGTTTTGTCGCCGATATCCAGATCTAATTCATAAATACAGCTGCAGTTTAAAATCACTATTATTGCAACAAGGAATTTCACAGCCAGTTTTTTATGGAGATTTAATTTATAAACTTAAGAAGATAAAAGGCGATAGTAATTTCTCCCGATTATTCGTAAAAACCATCTGTAAATTTAAAAAGAAAGGTTACCAACATGATATTTTACAGCGCTCTGCAGGCCTGGTGATTAACCCATCTACAGTTGATCATTATGCTTACCTCTTTGGTTGCACGACGGTGGCAGGGGTTTAAGAGTTTATGAAAGTTTATGGGGAAATCTTTTCTAAAAAGACCCTAGAAGCTCGATTTGTTTCTTTTATCCCTGTCATCGTGTTCTTGCTGATTTTACTCCAGGTGCTCTGGTCTCTGTAAGATCATTGAGTACCCGCCCTTTGGCTTTGCAATGCTATTAATTCTTATGTTTATATGTTTGTATGCTTTTGCATGCAACATTGTTGAGCTGATAGGTGGGTTGGAGTTATTTCACCAAGACAATTTGTACTTGTTTTGTGATACGAGAACCTGTTGGGGCAAGTGTGAGGTTGGTGCACCCTAGAACCTGGTTTAAACCCCCAGTGGCAATTTGTTTTGCCACTGACCGTTCCAAGGCGGTATCCCCAAAGGTTCTCTTCTTCGTTAATTGTTTGTGGCGTCCTATTTTAATTGACATACGTATATAAAACATGCACTCTCTCTCTTCCTCTCTTCTTTTTCGCTGCGTGGGGAGGCTGTGTATTTTGAGTGTGGCGATTCCTGATATGCATATATTACCTTTTTTTGCAATGGTATTAAATTCTTATGTTTATATGTTTGTATGGTTTTGCATGCAACATTGTTGAGCTGATGGGTGGGTTGGAGTTATTTCACCAAGACAATTTGTACTTGTTTTGTGATATGAGAACCTGTTGGGGCAAGTGTGAGGTTGGTGCACTATAGAACCTGGTTTAAACCCCCAGTGGCAATTTGTTTTACCACTGACCGTTCCAAGGCGGTAACCCCTCCGGTTCTCACTTCCGTTATTTGTTTGTGGCGTCCAGTTTGAAACTGATTTTTGTAATACCATGCTTTCTTTTCCTCTCTACGTTTTGGCTGTGTGGGGAGGCTGTGTATGCTGGATGTGGCCATTCCTAATATGCATATTTCATTTTTTTTTTAATTGAATACTTTCAAAAGGGGTTTATTTAAACAAATGTGCTGTTGATTAGTTATGTTTTCTGTTTTCCTACTAATGAGGGGTCCTATTAAAATAAAAACAATGACTTTAGAGCAAATTTCTGTTTGCTTGACCTTTTTATGCAAGAAATGCATTTTTAGCAAAATTAAGGATAACTCGCAAAACTGGTCCAAGGTCAATTATTACAAGATTAAAGCTTAAGTTTGAGACTGTTGTTGGCATACAGCTGTTTAATCATAAATAAAGATTGAATTCAATGTCTTTCTAATAAAAAATTACGGACAAAAGGTAAATATTAAAATTTTTGTTGAGTGTAGTTAAAACCTGCGTAAACGGTCTTGTATTCCAAAGGCTCTTGTAATAATTGTTGGTGATTATGGTTTGTACATGTGTAATTCCATAACGAACAGAAAGACTTAAGGGGTCGCCAACATTGCTAATGGCGAAATTTGGCTAAACTTTCTATAATGGATTTTAGGGGAAATACTTATTGCCACCTACTAGATTTAAGTAAAGAAATGTATTTAGATAAGCATGTAGTTAATGTTTGCAAGTTTAATTTAGTCTTATTTATTTTCTAATTACCAAGCACATACTAAAACAAAAGAAAAACTAGTTGCATGAGAACTCTGAAATTTATCAGCAATATACCAAAGCAACCCATACCTGAAACAAGTAAATGCTTGTCTACAATCGATGTTTAGTGTCAATTCGTTAAAATAATGTTAGGGTTTTCAATAAAATCAAGGAAAACTACTTTCGGTTTGAAGACAAAACAATTTAATGTATTACTTCAAAGTTTTGACATTATTTGACAGATGACCCCAAAATGTTGTAAATAAGTGTTCACGCTATAACTATATCATTTTTCTAGACGTTTTAAACAGCCATTCCAGACTTCTTGTGCAAACGTTATTTCTTTTTTGTGTGTGTCTGTTCTTTTTTTTTTTGTGTGTGTCGGTTCTATGTAAATAAACTTTAAGCATTTTTTCAAACAATTTGAGCATCCAAACTTAAATACACCAACGTGACACTATATGTATTCACTTTTATTGGTATGCCAGTGGGAATTAATGCCGAGTTTTGAAAAGGTACATCAAACTGTATTTTATATAAATGGTTTATTTATAGTTAAAAAAGAAATGTATAGTAATCATTTCAAAAACAAATTAGATATTGAGAAACGCCCAAATCGAGTGATGTATTTTCCCGCACGTACGCCACAACTTCATTTGTTAAAACATCATTAAGTCCACAGTCACGTCCAAGAAATATATAGTCAAAATTACATTGTATGCTTTAATTTTTGAGAGTTGTACAAACATTCTCTGCTTGTAATAAAACCAAATATTTATGATGTTAAACTTTGTGTATATATTATTAAACATGTTGAAAGGTAAAATTAATATTTATAGTAATAAAAAAAGAACTACAGATTAAATGAATATTAATTACTAAAACAAAAAAGATTAACAGATTAAAGTCAACTTTAGGAAACAAGTACAGTGAAACCCCGCTATTAAGACCAACATTGGGACTGGGAAAAAGTGGTCAATAGTGGGGTGGTCTTTTTATAGGGGTAGAAGACAGTGCAAAACTGTAAAATGGGACATCAGAACTGTGGTCTTAATAGCGAGGTGGTCTTAATTTCGGGGTGGCCCTAATGAGGGGTTTTACTGAACATGTATCATTATTTAGTTTAACGTTCTAATCTAATGTACTGGCAAATTAAAGACGCACAAACGATAGTGTTCATTGATTTATAAAACTGATACCACAGATCACTGATATGTTCATGATAATCAAAGATTTGTGACGTATATACTGTACAAATTTTAGGTTGAATTGTCTGGAGTTCATGGTCAGATCACGTTGCAATATAAATAGTTTGTAGATACATTTATGTAAATATATAAACATGAGGGAAAAAATAAAATGCTCACAAATCATGAAGACACTTTCGTGTTTCAAATGTACTTGAATAATTACTAATGTTTTTAATTGTAAACTTAATGAATCAAGGCTGAGATTAGCGATGTATAAATGTCGTAGGTAGAGGGATGGGTATTTGAAAGAGGACCGTTTCCGCCGCTCCCATTTTTTCTTAAACAACAGCTTGTAATATCCAAAGAGGAGGGACGAGTAAGAAGTGACTCGGGAGGGAGTCAGATAATCAGATGTTCAGTTTTTACTGCACTAGTTTTTATTTGTTCTGTCCTTTGTACTTCTTAATTCAATCCAACAACAAATATTTTTTCCGATGGAAAATGGCAGTAGTAATCAGTTGACCGCTGCTATAACAACTTTGTATAATTCATGTTCTTTCTGATCTTTTAAAACTAGAATAAAAAACTAAACTTTTTAATGTCTAAACTTAAATCTTCAACATTCAGTCTTTGAGTAAGTGGGACAGGGCATTGGTTGACTTCTTCCAAAATTTATTGGTTAACCCATTTCACTAAAATTAGGTAAGGCAGGGTGAAATGGGTGTTGGTGTTCCCCGATCTTCACCTTCAATATTCACTTTATTCAGTTTTCAACTCGAAACAACGCTACTTATATTGAACAAGGACGGATAGGGCGTGATAGGTAAATTTTTCACGTTTATAGTTTCATTTTATACGTCATTCATAAAAATAATATTTTTACACAGGATTGTTGTTGCCTCACCTCTTCCATTTCATTCATTTTATTAAATTCACAGTTAATTTTACAATAAAACAAGGACGACATTTAGCCATGACTACAAACCTTTTTTTATCACAGTAACAATGCATGCCTCCTTTTATATGTATTTGCAATTGCCATAAAGGATGTAAGCAAATTAAATACATTCGAACCATACTGCTTGCAATCAGTACGCCATCAGGCATTTCGCATCCATGCGTGCATCTTCTCTAACCATTTAATTCATTGGTTGTTGAGCAATTCGAACAAATAATTTAGAAGTAGAGCCAACATATCACCCTCAAATTTTCAGATTTCTAATGATATATCACAGTGACTTTAAACATGAAAAGTCATTCACTATAGCAGAAGTACTAGAATGATATGAAAAGAATTGCCAGCAGGTCTAAATTTACAGGTAGTCTTTGGCAGTGGTTTGACTTTATTAGAAATATTTATCAAAGAAAACTTCTTAATTAGCCTTTTTCATTTGAAATAGAATTACCATATATGTATGTGTTTAGATAAACGAATAACGAATTACTAAGCTTATATATACATGTATATTACATGTATATTAAACTGCATATGTTTGTTTCTGTAATTCATGTAAACAGATTATGTATAAACGGGGTTACCTGCAAGGGGCCTCAAATAAGAAAAAACCGAAAAGAATTGTTTTATTAACTCATTCATAAAATTTTTATGTTCTCGCTCACAAACTGTTAAACAGGTCCAAAAAGAATCGATCGTGCAACAATTACTTAAATGAAATTAAAACCGTATCATTTTTGCTGTCATTGGCACTTACAGTACTGTGAACGTTTAAAGTTACAAAATTTGCGTGTATCGTGCGTCCGTCTAACGTCTATCGTGCGTCCGTTTATCGTGTATCGTGCGTCCGTTTATCGTCTATCGTGCATCGTGCGTTTAATCGTCTAACGTGCATCGTGTAACGTGCATCCGTTTCTCCCATGTGCAAATTTAATCATTCGTCGAATATTTTGATAGCATTTTCATTTTTAAGAAATCTCTTACACGAAATATATCTATTGATAGTATCGGTATGTATATACACAAGTGTGTAACAGTCTACATTATTAAGGTTTGTATTTTAGACCACTCCCGTCAACAAAAACAACAAATGAAAACAAACAACCCCAAACACGGAAGTGAAAATTTTAAAATAAAATCGTATATATTTTAGCGGAAAATATATTCTGGAAATTGTTAATTTAGCATCGTTGTTAAGAATGCCTTCCTCTTTCAACAATGACGGTGTTGTCATAGATCTTAAGCTGAAATGGAACTGGACTAGCGGATGAACTGAAAGATTTGACAGATAGGAAATGTCCTGGCACAGTGTTTATGAATTATTTGGTGCCTTGTATATAAAATTAAGGCATCTTATAAAGCTATGCAGTGAAGCCAGTAATAATCTTCTGGATCAACAAACAAACTGAAGTTTCAAGAACTGTGTGCCATTTGGGAACCATTATAACACACCACACCGGTTGAAAATGTGCCTTGACCATTTAAAAAAAAGGATGTTAAATAAATGAAGCAATTTGATTTTTTCATGGCTCCATCCCATATAATTCTTGTCCGTGGATCGTCATATCAAACAGATAATTCCATTATTTGATAAACCAGAGGAAAACATGTCAAACAGTCTTGTGGTTACAAATTATTTAATTATATAAAATGGTTAACAGGATTTCTACTAAATACATTTTTTGGGCAACATGCATTTCAAGATATTCACGAAGAATTATCCAAGTACGTTTGTATATAAACATTATATGAAACGTGCCAGTAATTGTTTTCTCCTCTCCTCATGTTTTTATATTAGTTTACAGATTTTAAGGAATAAAAACAGGCGGATTACATTTACTGGGGCCAGAATCTTACAAAAATGACAAAAATCTTAACTGGGATATTTAAAACAACTAAATTGAAAAAAAAATCAAACGACTCTTGTTGCAACAAGTTATTTATCATAAGAATAATAAAAATGATTTTAACAAATATTTTTCAGGCAAAATGTATTCCAATTCATTTGCAAAGAATGAGATAAACATATTAAGATACAAAATCCTTAATAAAAAGCATTTGAAAATTATCAAATTATTATATTATTATACATGCCAGTACCTGTTTTCTCCTCTCCTTATGATTTTATATTATTTTACAGGTTTTAAGGAATAAAAACAGGCTGATTACATTTACTGGGGCCAGAATCTTACAAAGATGACAAAAATCTTAACTGGGATATTTAAAACAACTAAATGGGGAAAAAATTTCAAACGACTCTTGTCGCGACTAGTTATTTATCATAAAAATAATAAAATTGATATTGACAAATATTTTTTAGGAAAAATGTATTCCAATTCATTTGCAAAGAATGAGAAAAACATTTTAAGATACAAAATCCTTCATAAAAAACATTTGAAAACAATTAAATCATTATATTATAGTTTTATACATGCCAGTAACTGTTTTCTCCTATCCTAAAGCCTTTATATTATTTTACAGGTTTTAAGCAATAAAAACAGGCTGATTAAATTTACTGGGACCAGAATCTAACAAAAATGACAAAAATCTTCACTGGGATATTTAAAACAACTAAATGGGGAAAAAAACTCAAACGACTCTTGTCGCGACAAGTTATTTATCATAAAAATAATAAAATTGATTTTGACAAATATTTTTCAGGAAAATGTATTCCAATTCATATGCAAAGAATGAGAAAAACATATTAAGAAGCAAAATCTTTAATAAAAAAAACAGTTGAAATCTATCAAGTGATTATATTTTACAATCCAGTAACTGTTTTCTACTCTTCTCATGCTTTTATATTATTTTACAGGTTTTAAGGAATAAAAACAGGTTGATTACATTTACTGGGGCCAGAATCTAACAAAAATGACAAAAATCTTCACTGGGATATTTAAAACAACTAAATGGGAAAAAAAATTCAAACGACTCTTGTCGCGACAAGTTATTTATCATAAAAATAATAAAATTGATTTTGACAAATATTTTTCAGGCAAAATGTATTCCAATTCATTTGCAAAGAATGAGATAAACATATTAAGATACAAAATCCTTAATAAAAAGCATTTGAAAATTATCAAATCATTATATTATTATACATGCCAGTACCTGTTTTCTCCTCTCCTCAAGATTTTATATTATTTTACAGGTTTTAAGGAATAAAAACAGGCTGATTACATTTACTGGGGCCAGAATCTTACAAAGATGACAAAAATCTTAACTGGGATATTTAAAACAACTAAATGGGGAAAGAAATTTCAAACGACTCTTGTCGCGACAAGTTATTTATCATAAAAATAATAAAATTGATATTGACAAATATTTTTTAGGAAAAATGTATTCCAATTCATTTGCAAAGAATGAGAAAAACATTTTAAGATACAAAATCCTTCATAAAAAACATTTGAAAACAATTAAATCATTATATTATAGTTTTATACATGCCAGTAACTGTTTTCTCCTATCCTAAAGCTTTTATATTATTTTACAGGTTTTAAGCAATAAAAACAGGCTGATTAAATTTACTGGGACCAGAATCTAACAAAAATGACAAAAATCTTCACTGGGATATTTAAAACAACTAAATGGGGAAAAAAACTCAAACGACTCTTGTCGCGACAAGTTATTTATCATAAAAATAATAAAATTGATTTTGACAAATATTTTTCAGGAAAATGTATTCCAATTCATATGCAAAGAATGAGAAAAACATATTAAGAAGCAAAATCTTTAATAAAAAAAAACAGTTGAAATCTATCAAGTCATTATATTTTACAATCCAGTAACTGTTTTCTACTCTCCTCATGCTTTTATATTATTTTACAGGTTTTAAGGAATAAAAACAGGTTGATTACATTTACTGGGGCCAGAATCTAACAAAAATGACAAAAATCTTAACTGGGATATTTAAAACAACTAAATGGGAAAAAAATGTTCAACGACTCTTGTCGTGACAAGTTATTGATCATAAAAATAATAAAATTGATTTTGACAAATATTTTTCAGGCAAAATGTATTCCAATTTATGTGCAAAGAATGAGAAAAACATATTAAGATGCAAAATCCTTAATAAAAACAAACAGTTGAAAACTATCAAATAATATGTGGTCCTGACCAGTTTTATTTGATAACCCTTGAAAATTCATTTACACTAATCAAAGAACATATGTATGGATATTTTAGTGTGGTTCATTTTGTATAATTCTACATGTTAGAGACTACTTATTAATAATTTCTATAGACTTAATTTAAAAAGGAGAACCCCATTTGTGGAATGTTTTCAATGTTTTCCAAAGCGCTTAGGGATCCTTCTCCATTAAAGGCATGTTACTGAATGTAGAAAGTCTACTTTTTTTATCCGAATCAATAGCTCATCCAAAATTATGTCTATTTCCATGCTCAGTCACTCCATGATTTTTTTTATTTAATCATCATTTTAAAACTATGAGAATTATCCATTACAGTCATGAAAATGAATCATCCGTGCATCCAGTTACAGTTTTCTTGTGTAAATCCGAGTCTTTACTTAAATTGAAAACGTTGTTGTTTAATTGACAGCATTCAATTAATTGAAAAGAAGATTAATATATCAGTAAAACACACGTTCGTGGTACTAATTATACTTTGATTTGCACTGCGAAAAGATCATTTTCATTAAATTTAGATCGACGCACCGCCATTTGTATGTCAAAAACGTGTATCGCATATCGTGCAACGTCTATCGTGCGTCTATCGTGTATGGTGCGTCCGTGTATCGTTTAACGTGCGTCCGTCTATCGTGTATCGTGCGTTTCGTTTGTAACCTAAAACGTTCACAGTACTGTATTTTGTTTCGTTTGAATCCGTAAGCTTTATTTTTTACACCCAAATAAATATAAAATAAGAGACCATATTCATTCTTTTGATTAAAATACAGTATAAAATATTTCTTTTACACAAGAAGTAAATTAGTAAAACGAAATAATGACAGAAATGAACTTATATATAAAAACACCTTCTGTCATATAAGAATAAAAACATAATAATAAATCTTGTTTGACAAAAAAATCTAAAGATTACGTCAGCGAATCTATGCATATTAAACTTAATTCGATTTGCTATCTACAATGAATAAAAACGATAAGTGTGTCTTAATTGATTAAAATAATGTATACGGACAAGGAAGTTTGAAACAATATTTGGATAGAAGGCGATGGGCACTTCTCAAGGCAGTAAGTTGTGTTTACTTAAATCCTAAGATATTATTCATTTTTCAAACACTACATGTAAATAAACTTTGTTCGCAAGTTGGGTTATTTGTCTATTTATTTTAAATTTAACATTTCAGAACCAAGAATATTTTGATCAAGTCTGATTAATACGTCTGTTGACAGTGTGAAGTTTGTTTTTATTTTGTAGCAACACATCTACAATCACGCCTTTTTACAAGATCTAATTATATTTAAATGTCTGATTTAATTCTTAATTAATGTCAACAGAACGTGTATTACATACACAGTTTGTTTGCTGTTTATTGTGTGTTGTTTTCATGTTAAATGTAAGAGGTTAAGCTTAATAAAAAGCCTACAGTAAATGCATTTAATAAAATAATTAGTAGGGCATACAGTTTTGTGGTAAACGGTAAAACTTATTTTCATGGATACTTGAATGTGTGGTTTTAATGTTTCTTCTTTAAATTTACGAACGAATCATCATTTAGTTGGGATTTAAACCACAAATTTCGAAACCTTGTACAATAAAATCTGGACGCGTTCCAGATACTCAGAGCACGCAATGGTACACTGGAAACCCAAGCATTAGGACACGCTGGGATTCCAAATTATAACGCCTTTGCCAAAATTTAACGCCAATCTACGTAAGTCATATTTGTTGAAAGGAAAATATTAACATTATTTACACGTATGAAGGTTTTTGAAGTATGGTTTAATATAATCCAATTTAAAAGTAAATAGATTTACCTGCTAACTGTGTTTCTTTAATCGACACTTGCTACTAAATCATCAAGTGATTGTGTAGCTGATCGTTTCATTTTGAACATTAGGTTTTGTTTTAAATTTTCAATAATTCGAACTGAATACTCGCAATTCTTTTTGCAATGATATACAACCACATATAGTAAAAATGCTCATGTGTTTGATTCTATTCGGTTTAGATGGAAAAGCATGGTTATTATAATTAAGAAGACACACGCACTACTGAATCAAATATGCAAACCTCTCACATTCCTTGCTATCTTGTTTCGGTCGGAAAGAACCAGCGAGACTTGAAAAATGATGAAAATAGCAATAAGGGTTCAATAAAAAGGAACTCTGCCCATTAATTAGTCCTACTTACCAGTAATTTTATCACAAACAAAGAACTATATATGACTAAACTCGTAATCTTTGGTAAAAAAAAGGTACTATTTAGAACACCTATTAAGTAGTTTTGTAGGATAATATTAAACGTAAAGAGACTACAGAAGTAATGTTGTGAATTTGAACATTTAATGTAGTATAAGAAATCTCTTCTTGATTTCATATTTCTCAATGGAAGTAAAAGGTGAACGCACGTTATCAATGAGTGGGACAAATTCAAACCTTCTTAAGCCCTGAAAAAGTTCCAAAGGCATTGAGTTTTTTTCTGTTATGGTTAGGAAGATTTGTAAACGTTTAGTACATCAACAAATTCTAATTATACTGTCAGTCAAAATGACAATTACATTATTGATAAATACCAAGGTACCTTAATGGTCATAATGGTTCCTCATAAAATATAGAACCTTTGTGATACAATTCTCCCAAGTGTTATAAATAGTGTTTTCGTAAGTTTCACCTAGTTTAGATGAATAAACTATTAAACCTGATAAACTCCTGACTAACAATATGGTTTTTATTTTTGTTTCATTTTAAAGAAGGAAAATGTTATAGTTTTTATTAAACCAGAGTTGTCTACCTATTTACATTTAAGAAGTTGCAAGCATGCCTTACAACGTTGTCATTACGACACTTACCTTAGAATAAAGCCTAAAATTAAATCAAAGTAAGTCTACATTATTATATAGTTCTTATATTTATCTCCAAATTATAGAGACGTATTACCACAACAGTTTGTATCCGTAATGTTTGTCTGTATATATACGTATACAAGTGTTTGTTTGTTTACCTTTTTATACAAAAGTGTACTCTTTCCAATACAATGTTACTATACAATCTATTGCATTTATCGTTGCGTGTAATCTGATCATTTCTCAATTTATTTATTATGCAACCTAAAACCCATCTATAGTCGTCATTGAACTTTTATCGATAAAACGAGCATTTTCACAGCCTCTCCAACGACAACATGTATTCACTAAAACCTTGCGCAAATGCATTGTATTAATTTATCTTTATTTAATATACGTTAAGGACAGTTAGAATAGTAATACATGTAGCTAGATCTAAAAATACTCTACAATACGACTCTAGTCGGTTTGTGTGCCCCATTATAACCTACTCAATTCAAAAGACGTTTTATACTATTGCCAACTTTACTTCATTTTTTTTGTTAAACGGTTTATGCATTTACCATTTATATCGTTGACTAAATTTATATTTTCAGTTTCTACTTTTGATTTAAACTTATGTTGTATGCGAATTCTGTAGTTTGTTGATGCGAAAGGCTGCCATTTTTTCATCAGCTTTTATATTGCTGTTGACAGGTTGAACGCTTATATACTTATTGTTTACTAAAATTTAATAAAGTTTAACGTCTTTTACTTTTTGAAAGAATAACCGTAACAGTTGTTGTTATTTTTTTCAGAGCAATATCCAGGGCAGGATTTAGATGACACAAGTAATCACACAGAAAATGGTCAAATAACATCACATCAATGTGTTCAAGAAGGAAACGGAAGCTTACATATTGGTATTTTGTTTCTATAAATTCTTATAAAGAGTATGCTAATGATTTGGCGACAATGTCTATCTATGTATCTGTATTTCATTTTGTCTGTCCGTCCGTCCTCCGTCCGTCGATCAATCGATCGATCGAGTTTGCTTTCTTTACGATCTTTACTTATGTATACATTTAAAGATACGAGTTCGTTTAAACAAAAGCAATGACTATAGAATATTTAAGGATGACTTCTTTTACAATATAATAATTGATCCTATCATGCATTTAAAAACGGCCTAATATTTCATTTCGGCTAATTCAAATACAATGGTGAAAAATGCATACCAGGAAGTATTTAATATTTATGTGGCAGAAACAAGTACCTGTGATCAGAGCAATTTTGAGACTATTGATGTAACAGCCTCATCAAGAAGTGTTCACAAATCGAAAAGAAATTCTATAACAGGTATTTGACTTACAGTGACCAGTCGCTATCGTTTTATTTAACTCTAATGTTTAAACGGCACTCTCTTTTTATTTTATGTTTTTGCTAACTAAAGCTGTAAAACTCTGTATGAATAACAGTCTTGTTTCTTAAAGAATAGTAAAATAAGTTGTGTTTTCAAATTGAATGTTATCATAGTGATACTTAAAGAAACGAAAAATAAGGATACAAGCAACGTCGCAAACCTCGTTCAAAGTGTCCAAACGCAAAGAAGACAGGGGTATTGCGTTTACAGTGATTAACTAGTTTACAATGTCGTTATCTTCTTCAAATATTCCGGCCAAGGACGTCATAATGCACTCTTACATGATTCCTTTTCTTCTTTAACACTAGGTGTAGAAAAGGGGACTGAAACTAAAACAAAGGCTATGACGAATGGAGACATAGATTTTAAACCAAGTATCCATCATAACCAAGAATCATTTGACTTGGGTAATGAAAATGTTAATGCTATATCTGTTTGAAGGCAAATTAAAGTCTATTGGAAGGCAAAGCAAATAAGTTTGTCTTAAGTCAAGCTCAATAACAGAACGTTTTACAAATATTAAACAAAGGTGATAATGCATAATTATCAGGATTACCACGGTAAAAAAAAAACACAGCCTAGCTACACCATATACACAGCCAAAAAGAAATCAGGGCGTGTTTACAACTTAATCCTTTTACATTGACACCAAAACAAATAATTGCTTACACCGCATGTGAGTATTGGGTCCAATTTCTAGTAACATGCTTTAAAATATGCATTTTTTTCGATTGTTTTTCGGTTACATAAGTTACTTGATTTTCAGATAATGATGTGAATAAGAATGAAAATGCCAGAACTACAGAGGACACACACGATGAAGATAAGAACCATACAAGGGGTGAATCAACTGAGCTTCAAGGTGCAATTCTGATAATGATAGAGATTGAATTACTTCTCTTTTTTCTGCCGACATTTGCTTATACTATCTTAAATGTTTCTCAGTTTCGATACAAATTATTACGACAAACTAAAAGAGATTTAGCATAGAAATAGGGAAATCTAATGTGGTATGTTGTACAGATTATATTTTTAAAAATTCTACGTGTTTTGATAATACTAACAGTTTAATATGAAAAGCCGTTAATACTATGTATTTCTATGATGGATTATATTTTGTTCACACACATGATATATACATTGTAAGTGGTGACGTTTTAGGATTAAACGCCATCACGTATATTTAGTTTTCTCACACGAAAATGACACTGCATGTATTTTATTGACTGCCCTCCTGATATAATTGGATGTTTACCATACAGTTTTCGAGACAGTCAATTTTCATGATTAAATAAATCATTTGAAATATTCAGTTTTCTTTTTTAGTTAGGGTTTAAACAAATAACTTTGCTAGGTTATTTAAGTTGTTATACAAAAAACCCCCACAAAAACCGCCAAAAAACAATAAAACAATCTCATTCTGCAGGTATAGATATTTTCCTTACTTGTTCTTAATTATTCGGTGATTATTACTTGTTTTTTATTACGCTACGGGGGAAGTCATTTTGATGAGCCATAGAACCTAGTATAAACCCTTATCGGCAGCTTGTTTTAAAATTTCTGTTCCAAGGTGGTACCTTTTCGGGATCTCATTTGCTGAACGGAATCTGTTTTGTTCTGAATCTCGCCATTCTTATTATAACTCTTTCTAGTTTCCGCTTTTATTTATGTTTAATGCTATGGAATCCAAGGTGAGCAACCTAGAACGGGTCGTGAAGATCCATTTATTTTTATTAAAATTCTCAAACTTTCGATCCTAGCCTGTGAAATAGCATGTGAACTATAACAAGTCGGTCAATGTAGCGGATGTCTTTCTATACCATACACCTTTTGTTAGAGATATATACAACCTCTTGATAAAAGGAAAAAAGGGCAAAGGGAATGGCACGAAGTTAAAGGATGTTAGAGAGAGTTATGTTTTTTGTCAGCAAATGGAAATATGACGGTTCTGGTATACCTGGTTTGAAATGTACAGTGCGATCGCGCGTAAAGTTTAAACATTTAAACAGAGGAAGTGAGAGACTATATTTGGTTAATGTTTATTTTTAACCATATTTTGAAGGTTTTGTATTTTAGCTTAAAATAGTTATTTTTTCTATTTTGATAAAAGAAACTTTAATTGGATTACAGATCTATCACAATATTGTTAGAATTTAACATTTGCTTTGGTAATCTTCAAAGAACAGAAATATTTAGAAAAAATATGAATATTAAATTTGCAAAAATGATGTTTAGACATAGCGTTCTTTTTTTATAGTTTCCCAAACATCAAGTGGTTATTACTCGGGTAAGTTTCTGTGTTAGTATTGTTGTGCACAATTTCTGCTTACACATTTCTGAGCATCTCACAGAGTAAACGGTTATTATCAAGGTAGTTCTTCGTTTTGTTTTGTTTGTTGTGTACATTTTCTGCTAACACATTAAACAGATACACAGACATCCAAGCAGAAACAATTTGAAACTTTCCAAAAAGCTTGTCGGTCACCGGCAAAAAAGACGGAAATGAAATGTTAACTAATTACATTTACTTTCAAGTTGAAATAAAATTGTTTAATTTTATTGGATTTCATACAAACATTTGTTAACTCATAATTTGTATTTTCTATTTCGTATTCTAGCTTGTAATAAATATAACGATGCAAACAATTAATTAAGTTTGTAATTCAGTACCATTGTTGATAAGTTTGTCAAAACGATTAATTATTTGCCAAAATTTTAGAAAGCAGCAATAATGAAGCTGTTAATATATTCGAAACTCTTATGTTAAATTAATTATGTCACAGGGTGAAGGAGAGAAAAATGTGCAGCGTGATTGCGACACTAATTCTAGATTTCACCCTCACTGTTGAACTATTTTCTCCCAGTCTGAGTCATCAATATGAGAAATTATTAAATTTCGGTAATTAAAAAATAATAAGTTCAATCGTTTGAAATCGTTGCGATAATCGATGAATGCATAAATTACGAATAATTTCTGCATCATTTTTTTCAAAACAATTAATAGTTTGTGTTTCATTCAGTCAACCATCTTCGACCTGATCTTTGAACCCAAGTATTAGCTTCATTTTAGCAATACCAATATGCGATAATAATAATTTTTTTTTTGTTAATTCTAATCAAAAAATCATGCACCTGCACACTGAAGACATAAAATCACCATGGGTTCTACCATGTACAGTATATGATTGAAGAAATGTGGAAATTCTGTAAGCGTCGTTGACCGGTGGCGACAATATTCAACAGTAAAAAAACAGACTGTTTCATCATGGCCATACACTAAGTATGATGTCTTGTATCTCCCAATGAAATGTTTATATTATGCTTGGTCAGCTTTTGTCACCTTGTTTATAAAGCCAAGTTGAACACACTTTTTTTTAAAATACGTTTGTTTTTCTCAGGAGAAAGACCTCGTTACAGGTAGATAATTACATCGTGGACTTCATTAAATTTTAATGTTAATAACACAACCCAAATAAAAAAAAAAGTTTGCTGAGAATATGAACATTAAAGACATTAAAAAATACAATACATAAATAAATAAAAACGCTTTAAACAGGCGTTATTCTTTAGTTTACTTAATATTTACTGATAGATACAATAAACATTCCTATTAATTGAGCCGTTATTTATCAGGCCGTTTTCTAGCCTGTAACCATACAAAGCGTAAAACCTGCAGCTTACACCCGTTATAAGTCCAAAATCATATTTAAACATGCGCTTTTGCATTGATATCGGCGTAATCGCATTTATTTGATCATTTTATTTTCTGTTCCAAACTAAATAAAATGTAACGAAAAAGTAAAATATGCCACACTCACCAAGCCTGGCTACTGCTTGCCGATACACAAGTCCAGCGAATAAATTGTGCATATCAATCTGGGATGACGACGGAGGGCCAAAAGGCATGGATTTTCCTGTTCGAGAACAAACAAAAAATTGATGAAGATGTATCTATTCGCTTCGTTTTATAGGAATAGCAAACGAACGTCTTCAGCATGCCGTCAGCGCAGTGTGAGCGCCGTGAAAGTGCAGTGCACGCAGTGCAAGCGCTAAGAGAGCACAGACAATGGCCAACAAACAAATCGTAGGAACGCGATCGAACAAAGTGGGAGGTCCGTAGCAACGCCGTGGTCGCTGTGTGGACGTCTTGATATCTCCATCTTCACGAAAAATTTATCAATTTTCTTGCGATCTCACGGCCGTAGTCTTGTAAATTAAACATTGCCGTGCCAACGCAGTCGAAACGTAGAATAGTGTGACAGGGTCTTTATATAATATTAATTAAAGTTTACACATGAGTAATCTTTAGGTAAGTGTGTATCTTATATTTGTTATATCTCACATTGCTTTCCACTAACGCTGATGTTTCCAGTTAATTCACCAAATCATAGAGTATTGATTTTTGTCGCCACATCACGACCAGGTACTTCAATATTAATGTTCTTTCTTTATATACTACTTTTGACGAAGAGACGGTCTCACAGATGTTAGACAATTATTCCTCTGGGCGGACCACTGCACTTTGACTTGACTCATCATGTTTCACCGCCAAATGAAACACAGAAGTATCGACATACAGCATTGTCTATTCCCTGAAAACTATAAAATGATTTCGTTGATTAACACACGCATGCATTTCTACTTAGTTGAACATCATACACAGTCTCTGAGCAACACGCACACACCATCTAATGCTGGTGGTTTTTAATCAGAAATACAGAGGCAATAAGCGTATAATTATGATATCGCATCATTTATACACTAAATTAGAATTTTATACATGTCATTAATATTATTTTTGTGAAGTTAATATGTAGATGAGTTTGTGCAAGAAAACCTACAAATAAACTAGTTTCATGACATTATCTAAACTAAAGCACTATGAATATCAACAAGAGGTGTCAGTTTATATTAAATAATTTTTACCATCATTATTGGATCTCCAATGGAAGTGAAATTAGTCCAAAATACACAAAAATGAAACAAGCAGGTGAGAAATGTCGTCGTTATTTAAACAGTTGTTCGATGTGTATCTTACACGCACTGTCGTTGCGCATCACTTGCCGTCACACGCGTTAGCCCACAGTGATTCTCTAGCTGACGTTCAAGGCAAGTGATCAGATCAGCGCTGAGGAAGCTCTACGTTGGTCTGAGACCTTTATCTCAGAAATTTTATCATGGATGCACACCAACGTATATGGAGTTCACCGCGGATAAGAATGTGGCTCATCCAAACATGATGAGCAGTTTGTACGGGATATAACCATCATCGCCGATGCATCGCTGATAAAGCAAGCAAAGGTTATCAGAATATCGGGGCATATCTCTATCCAGGCAGAATATGGAAAATAAAATTATTCACGTTTGAGATTGTTACGCTTTGTGACGGTCTATATGTAGTATGTAGCCAGTCTATGTAGAATTTGCAAGGTTTTTGGTTTTCCCGTTTTTTTTTGACGTTTCGCATGTAGTTTTCGTGCAAATGTGTCTTATATTCTGATTTTTCGTTATTTTGAATCACTCGAGGCTAGTATTTGACAGCGAATACATTATGGTTGTTTATTAGGTTAAATTTATTAGATTGCTAATTTTTAAAGACAGTTAATGGACAGGCATAACATTAAAGTATGGAACCAACCGAACGGTCTTTTATGGCAATTATGCATTGAGACTTGAAAAGGATACGGAGTGATTGCGAACTGAATTTAATAGAAGGTAAAGCGATTTAGATATACGTTTATTATTCAGTTGATTTGTAATAATTATTATCTTAATTGTGAAAACGTTTTATGTTGGTTGAACGTTAACGGAAGTGTGGGATTAGGGAAAGGAAGTGCTGCAAATTGAGGCCTGACTTATATTTTACGAGTTACACTTTATTATTTGTAGAATGTAATTTAAAACAATAAACGCTCACAGTCACATTTATTAAGAAACAGCAGTCGGAATCAGCTTTATGGTTACTTGATAATTTGTAAAGAGTTGCGATAAAACATTTAATTTTCAAGCGTTTTTACAAGCAGAAGGGTCTTTCAGAAACACGCCTTGTGTATGATAGCTAGATGTACTGTTATAAGTACGCACGTGGAAAGCGTGTATAATTATACAATATAACCGGAGAAGACCTCTTTCTCTAATTTCTAACTGTTTGCATTTATATCATTGCAAATGGTATTTTGTTGAATTCGATATTTTGAGTGCTTCGGAATGCTGTAATTTTTAGACACCGTTCTGGGCGATGAAATGCTGTAACTCTGAGGAAATCTGACACACCTGTACGTTTTGATGATGAACTAAAATCACAAAATAAAATTAAATGTTTTTCGTTAGATAGCTAACAGACAGATTCATCGCGTGGAAGACAGCAGGAATACAAGACCGAATGAATAATGTATATTCTATTTATTTGTATTTTGTGACCCTGCGGCGCAATCTCAAATCTACTCGGAGAGGTTAGTCAGAGGGGTTCAGAGGACGTATTCTATCTTTGAGGACAAATGTTGGACATGCCTTTGAAGGTCGTTTGTGTTGTCAACGTTTCCATCGTATAAAGCGAACACGACTGAACTCAAATGGAGCTGGTTATGATAAGTATAAACCTATATGTCTAAAGTTAAATGTGGCTGAACGCATATCAGATAAACACTTTGTAGCCTTCTAGTGACAAGATTTTGTTATTTTAATTCATTTTGCTGAAAATTCATTAGTGTTTTATTTTATATATGTTGTTGTTGATTTTTTTTCGATGAATATATTTAAAAACAAACTAGATGGGTGTTCAGTTGAACACTTGTGTCGCCCTCTGGTGCTGTCGGAATAAAAATGCAAGTACAAAAAGGGGCATTACTCCATCAAATGTGACCTTGACCTTAAGAATATAGTATCATATCGAGCGTATTGTCATAGGGAATATAATTTGAAAGTTTGATGAAGAAATATTAAGAAATGGCAAAGTTATATGCAACGTTAAGTTTTCGTGACGAAAAAGGGGCATAACTCCATCAAATGTGACGTTGAACTAAAGAATTTGGCATCATCATGACCGTGTTGTCATAAGCAGTATAATTGGAAAGTTTGATGAAGAAATATTAAGAAATGGCAAAGTTATAGCCAACGTTACGTTTTCGTGACGGACAGACCGACGGACGGACGGACGGACGGACAAAGCGATCCCTATGTATCGCCTTTTCTTCGAAAGGGCGACACAAAAAGCCGTATTTTCAATTTTTCTATAGATAGTGATGTGTTATAGTTCGGATTTTAGAGATTAAAAGAAAATCGTGTAATTCTTGTAAACGAAATACAACTTGTAGCACACGATCGTGTGTACAGGGGATAAGCATTTTTTGTTTCTGTTAGCATGTGATTCATTTTTCTATAAACTTATACAATAATATTATTTCAGCTCTAGATAAACGATCAATAACGTTGTGCTCTGTGCCTAGTGTGGCTGAGAAGCAACTTAAATCGTCCTGATAGACTGATGATGGCCGCATATTTGGTTAACAAGCGGAGGTTTGATGTTTATAAAGTATGTATTGTGCTTTAGTATATTTTTATGTTTTTTCTAAAATTGCTCATTACTTGGTCTGTCGTTTTCTGTAAATTATAAACTTTTTCATTTTCGTTTTCCGAGTACATAGGAAAGTGCGATGTATTTGCCCGTTTATTATTATAATAACGTCTTAAAATTAGCAATTTAAAGATAGCAGCATGCAGTTGTCATAGTGTAGGAATGTAATTGTTTCGCTAATTGCATGAACGGTTAAAGGAAAAACATTAATTTTATTGATGTTGTGATTGTAGTAAATATAGTCAGCGTGCCTCCTGGCCTTTAAGGGGTCGTGGCTTGCAAGGACGGACCACTTTGTGATCGTGCCTCTGTAGCATTAAGTGGTCGTGGCTTGCAAGGACGGACCAGTGTTGTCAGTATGCCTCGGTGGCATTGAGTGGTCGTAGCTTGTAAGGACGGACCCAATGTGTGATCTTGCCTTGTTACCATTAAGGGGTCGTAGCTTGCAAGGACGGACCTGTGTTGTTAGTATGTCTCGGTGGCATTGAGTGGTCGTAGCTTGTAAGGATGGACCCCATGTGTTATCTTGCCTTGTTACCATTAAGGGGTCGTAGCTTACAAGGACGGAACTGCGTTGTCAGTATGCCTCGGTGGCATTAAGTGGTCGTGGCTTGTAAGGACGGACCCCATGTGTGATCGTGCCTTGTTACCATTAAGGGGTCTTAGCGTACAAGGACGGACCAGTGTTGTCAGTATGCCTCGGTGGCATTGAGTGGTCGTGGCTTGCGGGAACGGACCCCTTGTGTGATAGGGCCTCGTAAGCATTAAGGGGTCGTGGCTTGCAAGGACAGACCAGTGTTGTCGGTATGCCTCGATGGCATTATGAGGTCGTACTAGTAGCTTGTAAGGACGGACTCCATGTGTGATCGTGCCTTGTTACAATTGGGGGTCGTAGCTTGCAAGGACGGACCTGTGTTGTCTGTATGCCTCGGTGGCATTGAGTGGTCGTGGTTTGCGGGGACGGACCCCATGTGTGATCGTACTTCGTTAGCATTAAGGGGTCGTCGCTTGCAAGGACGGACCAGTATTGGTATTTAGCCTCGGTGGCATTAAGAGGTTGTGGTTGGAAGAAACAGACCAGTACATGTATTGTCTTTGTGCCTCGGTGGCATTGAGAGCTTGTGGTTGAAAGGGACAGACCAATATTGTCATTGCGCCTCGGTGGTGTTAAGAGCTGGTGGTTGGAAGGGAAGGAGCAGCACTGTCATTGTGCCTCGGTGGCATTAAGAGTTTGTAGTTGGTAATGTGAGACAAGTTTTGTCAATGTGTCTCGGTGGCATAAAGAGCTTGTGTTGAATTGGTTGGACCAATATTGTCATTGAGCCTCGGTGGCATAAAGAGCTTATGGTTGGAAGGGTGAGACCAGTATTTTCATTATGTCTCGGTTGCATTAAGAGCTTGTGGGTGGATGGGACGGATCAGTATTGTCATTGTGTCTCGGTGGCATTAAGAGCTTGTTGTTGGAAATGTCGGACCAGTATTGTCATTGTGTCTCGGTTGCATTAAGAGTACGTGGTTGGAAGGATTGTCATTGTGCCTCGATTACTTTCATTTAATGTTTTAAATTATAATAATGTTGGCCATGCTGGCTTGGCTTTTTAGAACGGATTAGAATTGAAACGATGCTTACATTTAGTTGTTGACACGTACCTCGAGGTCATGGCTAAGTTTCCTGGTGGATTTCCAGTTTTTATCGATAAGACACCACGGTTATGTTGCTTTTTAGGACGGTGAATTATATGCATTCATGAATAATTCCAATTAAGCATTTGACTAACAAACGAGACCAAAACAAATATAAATGGAATTATTTTTAAATAGTTTAACGTTTACATAAGCATTCATTCTTTTAAACCAACGAACAAAATGCAAATGTATTTATAATTATTCGTCGTCTGTTGATTAGTTATTTCCGGGAATTAGAGCGGGCAATTTTTTAATGTTTCATGGTTAGTGTTATTAAATATCAGTTAATGGTAAAACTTTGGTCAGTTAGACGAGAATGCTTATCAGTGTCTGGTACATTTGGTTTCTTACTAGAGCAGCGTTGGAACAGTTGTTAACTTGGGCTTGGGTACAGGAATGATTTTCTTTGTGGCATTTAATCTAGGCATTTAGTAAAGGTTTATTTAACTGTATGATGGTTGTATAGTATTCCGTTTGGTTGTTTGTAGACTCGTTTTCAGACAAGAGATCATTGGTCAGTGGCTTATTGTGTCAATAGCAGAGGCTCACATGAATCGGTTTTGAAGAGAAGTATATTTTGTCATAAGATCATAAAATTATACAAGTGCTTTGTTAAAATATTATTTTTGCGTGTTTAATTCGAAAGCAAATAATGAATTGTTTTTTATTTTCTGGAGATCACTGTTTATTATCCTTCTTTGATTAGCTCGATTGAAATGCTGTCAAATACTAAAAGCCTATTTCCTATATGAGTCTTGTGTTTTTCTTATTTTTAGTGTAGTTACAATGGAATTAGTGAATAATTGTTTTACTCACGATAATAAGTGAGTAAATAAAATTATTCACGTTTGACATTGTTACGCTTTGTGACGGTCTATATGTAGTATGTAGCCAGTCTATGTAGAATTTGCAGGTTTTTGGTTTTCCCGGTTTTTTTTGACGTTTCGCATGTAGTTTTCGTGCAAATGTGTCTTATATTCTGATTTTTCGTTAGTTTGAATCACTCGAGGCTAGTATTTGACAGCGAATACATTATGGTTGCTTCCCACCCGCCCACCCAGCTGGTTTTGTCATCGATGATTTTGAAGTTAGTTAAATGTTATTTTCATTCGGGAGTACTTGTTTATCTATGTCGATAGTATCATGAATTTAGAATAAATTTCGATCTTGTTCTCAATTTTACATAGTATATTTTAGGTCTGACTTATATTCACACAACAGCTCTGAAACCGAGGGATATTCGTTCGGGATGCCTATTATCCAGGACTAAACAATGAAGTGTGCATCACCTGAAATCATTCGACGAACTTTACTGTGAAAAATGTTAATCGTTGAAGTTAAATGGAACTACATTAATCTTAACATGATATGTTTGTGTCGATTCCTTTGATTTGTAAAGACACATGTGACATAATCAGTGTAAAAAAATGAAATATGCATATCAGGAATGGCCACATCCAGCATACACAGGCTCCCCACACAGCCAAAAAGTAGAGAGGAAAAGAGAGCATGGTATTACAAAAATCAGTTTCAAACTGGACGCCACAAACAAATAACGGAAGTGAGAACCGGAGGGGTTACCGCCTTGGAACGGTCAGTGGCAAAACAAATTACCACTGGGGGTTTAAACCATGTTCTAGGGTGCACCAACCTCACACTTGCCCCAACAGGTTCTCGTATCACAAAACAAGTACAAATTGTCTTGGTGAAATAACTCCAACCCACCCAAAAGCTCAACAATGTTGCATGCAAAAGCATACAAACATATAAACATAAGAATGTAATAGCATTGCAAAGCCAAAGGGATGTAAAGATTTTGAAGTTCTTCGTGGTACGGAGTAAACCGACGAACGTATGTCTTAACGTTCTGGTGCACAAAATCGCGGAAGGATTTGTGCGAATTACTCGTGTGGTTAGTCACGTGGTATTACACGGGAGATAAAACCCGCGTGTTGTAATTGAAATTCAGTTCTACGGCTCGACTTTGTACTGACTACTTTACAATTATAGCTATTCAAATTGATAAGGATATAACATTTAATTTATTTAATAGAATGTCTTAGCTAGTTACTTAATATTGTCGTAGTGTAATCAATGTGCACAACTTGGACAAAATTCGTAGTTCCAATATTCTGAGGAATGGTCTGAGAAATTCTGTTCTGAAAAGAACAAAAAGATATAGAATTTCGTGCATTTGCTACGGATAAACGGTTCCTCCCAAAAGAAGGGGGTTTTACGTGGGCGGCCAGCATTCCTATGACGGAAATACGAGCACATTCACTGAAAATTTTATATGCAGCATAGTAAAGTTAGCTGCGCCTATTGGGGTTTAAAAACAAGTGATCGTGGTTGTGCAACTTGGTTATTCTGATTATGTATACATTGTAAAATATTTTTTGAGGACGTAAATGAGTCTCGCAAAATCATGAAATAAGAATTTATAAATGTATAATATCAGTACATGGCAAAGTACAATATGTGTAAAATATGTGAAGAACTGTCCTCCAATAAAATTGAAAGTCTTGCCCACTGCAATACAGAGATTGTATTTTGTAAGTAGGTTCGTTAAGACATGACATTATCAGAGTGTTAAAAGAACATTTGTTACATGTCTATGTTGTATTATTTGTCACCGGACATATTTATGTCGATTGAAATGCTGTCAAATACTAAAAGCCTATTTCCTATATGAGTCTTGTGTTTTTCTTATTTTAGTGTAGTTACAATGGAAGTAGTGAATAATTGTTTTACTCACGATAATATGTGAGTAAGCCACGTTCACTTGTGTGTCAATAAAGTTATGCTAAAGTACGCAAGATTAGCCTCATAAGACAATATATTACATACGATGCTACAAAATCTCTACTCAACAGTCTTTTTACATTTTGACTAGTCTACTTCGTTGTAATTTTTAGCTCTACGGACTGCCCAAAACCACTCATAACAAGCTCCAGACCATTCAAAACAAAGCGCGAACAATTTCAGAAGCTTTTCGCTCCAGTCATATCACTGCGATTTAAAAATATCTGCAATGTTTGACGATATACAGTCAGCAGAATCAATTATAAGATTTGTACCCTTACATACAAGGCGCAGCGTATGTTAAATCTTTGCTAGAACTGTATACACTTAAAGATCTAAAATCAATATAAGACTTCAGTACCATTCAGATCTAAAGCAGTGAGCTTTAGTGACCGGTGTTCTCTGTGAGCGCACTTCGGCTGTGGAATATCTTACCAGTAATACGCCAGCCTAGCAGCAATCTTTGTTTCTTTGAAAAATAACTTTCTTAAAACATACATTTACTTCAGTGTTATGAAGCACGGTAGTTTTAATTTGCTTTGATACATTGGTCTTACTGTACTGTGTGAAATTTATTTGTTTAAAAAAGTAATACAGGTATATGACATATACGCTTTCTGTTATATGAAGCACAATATGGCGTTTTACCTACCATTCTGTTTGTGTAATTTTATTTCACCTTTTTAGTTTGAAGTTTTATTTAGTATGTTTTAAATTTTTCTTTTATATATCGGAATGTGTTATTCTGTCAATCGTATTCTTAAAATAAATATGGTTTTGTTTGTAAAGCACCTCTAAACGTATGTTCATGTATATGTATGAAAATGGTGCTTTATAAATGTGGAATAGTTATAATACTAATGTGTTTTATTAATTTTCCGTTTTACGTAGTTTTAAAAGCAATAATATAACGTATATTAAATTTAAATTGTTCAGGTCAAATCACACCTTGTGATGTTCAAAGTCCTCTGCAGTGTAACGGAGTTATTAGTACAAACTGGAGTTTGCGTGGGCAGTCTTTCCCAGAGAAACTTGATGTAGACAGGAAGAACAAACGTGGCTTATACGAAGATGATCTGCGTCAATTATTGGCAAATTTACGACTTTTAAAACAAGAGATGGAAGTCGAACCTCTGTTAGATGATTTAGAAGCAGCTGAGATTCTCTCAGATGAGGAAAAGGAAGATATTTTATCTGAAAAAACAAGGAGAGATAAAGCTAGCAAATTGATATTGACTGTTTCAAGGATGCTTCCAGATGCATATGACCGTTTTCTTGAATCTTTAGACAAAACAGACTATTCCTATCTGAGGAAATCTCTTCAGGAACCGAAATTCTTTCCAGGTACTTTCAAAATTTATAAATTTAATATTTTGAAGAACCCATTTTGCTATTATAGTCAAATAAGGGATTCTTCATGTTCGTTTGACTCGGTGTTTATACGGCCATCACAATTTAAAAACTGTACTATTGTACACTGTTAATGATAGAATGAAATCTAAACAGCATATGCAAAAAGAAAACTCAGGTTTTGGTCGCAAGAGGTCAATGTTTAACACTTGTATAAGTTATTAACAAATATCTAGATTTACCGTTTCAATTAAGGTCTACTAGGAACATGAAAAGCTGGTATTCCAAATGGGCCTAAGGAGCTGTAAGCTTAGCATCTGCTGATATTCTGGTCTCTAATATACATGAAAAAAATTACATGAAATGAAATGTGTACTGAGGTGCAGACCAGGTTCACCACGTGATTTAAGTGGTAAGTGAATTTAAAGAAAGAAAAACACATGTTTTTACAACAATTATACAAACTCAAAGAAAGAATTTATTGAGGAAAATAGGTCGTCGAGGAGTAGCTCAAAGAGATCCATAGCCCAAAATACAAATCTGGCAAACGTAAAATAAATGTTAGTTGTGTATTATTATGAAATAGTTAGTCCTGTTATATGTATTATCATTATTTGAAAAAATGTCTTTAGCTATGACTTTTAAATATGCCATGTAGTCATTCGGTAATGAGAAATGATAATTGCTATAAATTGTAATAACCCTCCCTCGGAAAAGATCTTATCAAACCAAGTCTGACTCAATAGTTTTCAATAAGAATATAAAAGTATTCAATTGTTTCGAATTCTTCTATATATTTAACAGCTTTAAACAAAGATGAAATCGAACCGGTAGTAGCGAATTACCGTTTAAGGATGTGGAAAAAAGACATTATTAATCAGCTGCAGCCGAATGAGATCGCTGACATATTTTTGGAGTACGGAGAATTTACTATTGATGAGTATGAACAAGTCTTTAGTAAACAAACTAGACGCGAAAGGTCCAAAGAAATTGTTCGACTTCTGCGAAAACCAAACCATATACAAACAGGTTACTTAGTCTTACTGAAGGCCCTGGAAGAAACCAATGAGAAATACCTGTTACCACGTCTTAAAAGAGATATCACAGACGAAGATGCAAAAAGCTCTACCGGTGAGTTTGATTAAATGAATTATGAATACACAACTGGTATTTAGTGCCTCCGACAATGGTCGAATAGACTATTTCATTTGTTACGTTAATTTTGTTAATTTTCACCTTTTTGTTTCAAACCACATTAGCATCACCCGGAAATTAATTCCGGGGATTCAAAGTTTTAGGAGAACAAAATCCCAATCAAAATTCTAGTTTTATATATATCTGGCTTTAAGAGATGTTTTTAAAGGCTTTGAACATTATAGTAATCTTTATTTGGGTAAAGCTGGCTTATTAAAAATCATTATTATTATTTATTTAAAATACACGTATTTTTTATTTTAAGAACACATTTGCATTTTATAGTGTTCCCATACAAAACTTAAATTCTCCACTTCAAACTTGTATTTTGGTTGTAGCAGAGCATGTCAAAATCAAGGCTACACAACAAAAAGGCGTTAGTAAACGTAAGACAACAATCTTAAAAGGTATATTCTTCTTCCATATATCTTCTTTATTTCAAATGTTTAATTAATAATATATGCAAGATTTAACAAGTTCATACTAACTACAATAGTTTCGTTTTTAAAACAATTAATAAAATTGAAGTTGATGGAATCTATCATTTTTTAATTAATCGAAACTTGTTTTTGTAGAAAGCAACACATGTGAGATACGATGCAAATTAAGTTGTGAACAAGACATCGTTAATCTGGAACGAGAAATTAAAAACGCCATGGGAAAACCAGAAGTGAAATTAATGATCAATAACAACCTGATCATCGAAACAGAAACGATTGTAACTCGTGTCACACATGGAAGTATTGTTATAAGACTAAAAGGATGCAGGCCGTACTCGTTTAAGAAACTGTTTAGTAAAGACATTTCGACCGCACTCATGAAAATTATGGAACAAATCCTCCACAATCCAGAGATCCAACGAATAATATCGTCAAGGGTTAAAAAACTAGAAGTGACGTTGTCTGTGCATCCACCAAGATCACATGCAGGTAAGAAATAATACGCTAAAATATCGAATATTATTAAACCTTTCCTGTATACGAGGGTTGTTTAATAAGTTCGCGGACAGCGGTGTTTATTTTATTATTGTTCATCCAAAGTTAATGAAATTTTCAGGTATTGCGGAATCATGTTCAATTAAATGGTAATTACAAATTTTAACTTAGTTTTTTTCGAAATGCCCATTTTATTGATGAATAACGCTACCATGGTAACGTTCTACGGAGCAGTCCGTAAAATTGGCATAACTCTTGTTTTTAATGCTTTAAAATGGTAACTTTGTGACGTCGAAATTACGCGGGAACGCGTAACGTCAATACTCAATATGTCAACGTCATTTCCGTTAATTTTCATTGACATCCGTTGTTTTCGCTCGTCGGTACAGCAATTTATCGCATAGTGATAGAGAAAAACCATGACGTCAAATTTAAACGTTGAAACCAGGGCAAATATCAAGTTTTGCGTTAACCTAGGTCACACACCCACGGAAACGTTACGATTACTTGAGAAGTCGAACTCAGCAAAGTGTTGTCGCACTATTGTCTTCAAATGGCATGAGAGATAACGCAACGGACACGAAAGTATTAACGACAACGCTAGATCAGGAAGACCGAGATCGGCGCTATATTCTGACGTTGACATTATAGCGTTATTTTCGACGTTGTGCTCCGTAAATCGTTAATGTACCTTTTGTTTTATGTAGTTATTTGTTTATTGTTAATGTAAAACTATTACCAGTTGTTGTATTGTATTCGACTTGAATTACAGATCATGCACATATAAATTTTATACATGTATTTTGTCTTTTTCTGTTTTTACGACCGCTGTCCGCGAATTTATCAAACAACCCTCGTAGATACACCTTTATTGCTGGGGCGAACAGTTTAGATCCAGATAAGCCGGCGCATCCGTCTGATCACGATCTAACCGTTCGCTTTTTGATTCATATGCCTAGGTTATTTATTACCAAAATGCGACCAGTGCAGATCCTGATCAGACGGCACAGATTGGTCGCACATGCGTAAAAATGCGTATATATCCAGGAAAGGGTTAAAAAAATTGTGAATGGGCAACCGAACATTCAACATTTTCATAAGAGTAATGTTCGATGGTGCTAGGCAGTAAAATGAATTGGAAAATAAGTGAAATTTGCATATCAGAAATGGCCACACCCATAAGACCCAAACTCTCCATAAAACCAACATGTAGAAAGGAAAAGAGAGCTTAGGTAATAACATGCAAAATTTTTAAACAGAAAAGTTAATAGATAACAATAAAGATAGAGAGATTTGAGAGACAGTCGTTGTTACCTTATATTATTATATACTATTATTATTTCATACTTATTATACTGAAAGGATAAAGAAACGCAGGGTAACAATTGGATAGGCAGGTTCGAAAGCTCATGCTCCACGACGGTTTACACTGAGGCAGTGGAGACAAGTTTTATTCACTTTCGACACATGTTAAGGTGTATCATGACCTAATAACTCAATACACAAAGTTTCACTTTATTTGGAGAACGCGTTACAAATGTTACCCTGCGTTTCTTTATCCTTTCAGTATATATTATAAGTATTTTCTCCTCTGTTAGTCTACATTATTAAAGTGAAAGGTACAACCTATTTAATTTATACTGTATAATTATACATTAGGTATGTTTTTATGAGGCCCATCTGATTGTTAAACCGGATACATAGGCGTATAAAGGGAGATTAATATATTTTCACCATCAAACAAAAACAATAAATAAAGTGACAGTAATGCTCTTTTCAATTGCTCTGCAAATGTTGCTTAATACATGTGACAATTTGTTTTCATTATTTTGAATTTATAGTAGCTTTTAGACTCAAACCTATTACTTTTACACTTTTGGCAGTCGGACCACAATGTTAACACTTCACTGAATAAGTAACAGCTGTTTTACAGTTATCTGTCTTGATTTTGTCGTGGATAATCCCCCACAGTCCACTGATAGTCAACCAATAATAGCGATGTCTTTAAGAGTAAATCAACCTCACAAATGCCAGACAAATTTTCCAATACAAATCTGGGCCAAATATCACAAACAGATACTGTTAAACTGTATTTGAGTTTGAAAGTCTCCAATATATGTGTGTGGCCAAATTTTGATGTCATTTAGGGCAAGATTGCTCGATAAATTCGCCGACAAACGGAAACACGCTAATGGATACAACACCGAATTGTGTTATTTATTTATATTTATATAGATTTTAGCATGCCCCTTCATTAATCAAACTTTAAAGTCATATAAAGCTACATAGTATTCATATCTTATGAATCACGTTACGTTTGCAGAAATAAGCAGAGTGAAAACTTTCTTTTGATGGCGAGTATAGGTTACTACTGAATATACCTAAAAAGTAATTCCATTCATTGAGGTCTCCTGTTTTCTTGTTGTTTGTGAAGCTGTAAACTTTGCTTATTTTAATCATTCACGGGTGTTCTATCTTCATACTTCGTTAAAAAACTGTTTAGTTAGATATATCTGGGTGTTCCCAATACATGTTTTAACCTTTTCGTTTATTCATTGATATGTTCTTTGAAGAAGAAAAGTCGAACATTGATAGAATGAAAGATAATGAAGAATTTCTACTGGAGGAATTAGACGCATTATCACTTACAAAAGAATTAATAGCGGATGGAGCACTTACAGTCGAAGAAGAAAGGCAGATTTTAACAGCTGAACCTGTATCAAGACTGACAAGAACAAGAAAGATGCTTAAGACAATAATGGAGAAGAATCAAGTAGATACATTTGCACAGATCCTAAAAAGCAAGAGAGAATATATCTGGAAAAGGGTTTTTCAACCAGGTAACTGTGTAATCCATGCGATTGTTCATTATTTTGGAGAGTATTGTTTTTTTTTATAATTTAGCCTACATTTTTGACAGAGAATAAACAAGATTTGTTAAGATTAATTGATTTGTTACAAAAACTCCAACAGAGCAATTTTCGGTGTTTTAGCTATAGTCATTAATAACGAACAGTCGCGAAATGTTTAGTTAATACTTTTGATTAACTTTCATTGGGATGTCAGAAATGAAATTACAATGTTCATTGTTTACAACGTTTATACAAATTTTAAAGTATATACTTGTACAGAAAGGAACAATCATACGGGACGTTTTGCAATAACATTCACAAATTGAAACACTCTTCCAATGAAATATGCAATCGTAAAACTTTAATTCATGTCTAATGTTTTCTTTCGTTTGTTATGTCACGTTGTCAGAACAAAACAAAATCACACGTTTTCTTTAAATTAAGTATTTATTTTATCTACAATATAACCCTCAGTTGTTCTTATATGCCGAAGCAGAATTTGTTTCAGGTACTGATTTTGCAGGCCTAGTTTTTATTAAAATCAATGTATTTTGTAAAGTTTTTTTACTTGTAGAATGTCGAAAATTATACTTTCAAGACCATATATAATTAGACCATAACGATAACAAAACTAAACACAATACAAAACTGAGTATTAAAAGAACCCATGTATTTCTCGTTTTTCAGATATATCAGGCTATTTGGTCAGCAAATTGACAACAGATTACAACGACTTTGTTGACAATATATGTCCTGATTTAATTGCGCATGATTACATTGTAAAATGTGCTTTACACAATACAAATAGCCTAGGGAACAGATTACAAAAGGCCCAGATGATTATGCAGCATGTTATCATGTGTGATATCAATGTACAACAGCAGTTTGTTCGAATGCTCTATATACACGGACAGATGCCAATGGAAATCAGTGAAAAAGACATGTCTGCAACACATGCACGTGGCAGTAGTATGTATAGCAATTTTTCGCCTTACATATAAATTAAATGGATGACGTGTCGGTTTTAAGAAAAAAATATAATATTAATAAAATATATGTTGAAGTTCGTTTAATCAGCGTTATAAGTACAAACAAATCTCGACTGAAGTAATAAAATACAATTAACAAAACAACAACAATAACAACAACATTTATTAAGCATTAAGCAAAATACATTGCTTCTTGCCTACAAAAAATACTGGTGAAGGAATGGAATGATATGTGATAGGCATTAGTTGTTTTTCTTTATCAAAGAAAATGGTGTTACAAAGGTTTAAAATACAGACACAATAAATATGTCACTTTTTAATAAAATAATGTTTTATGTTCCACATATAAATATTTTATTCGGGAGCAGTATTCAGTCAGTTTCAAGATCTTGTCGTAAGCGACTAGCAAAATATATATACGTAGAATACGTTGAATATTAAAGTTTTGGTGTATGTCTTAACAATGATGTTTGCATTCTAAAATGAATGTTTTTTTTTAAGATAAACGACGAGAAAATGCTAAGCCAAAGGAAAAGGGGAAAATGCCACTCTCAAGTCAGCTTGTTGTATATGAAGGAGAAATTTCGATAACCCCCAAAGAAGGTAATACTCATTTAAAGATACAACTTACATTTTTTATGTTTTATACATGTCATCATACTTAGACAACAGATAACGTTTTAATTCATAGAAACCTTAATAAATCTTGATCTGCCTCATGGCATTTAATTTACCTTTTTTCATTTTTGTATAAGTACATGTAACAATAACGTTATTTAATGTCGCGGCCGTGAATCATCTTAATTTTTTACAACCACGGTTGTTTGGAAATAACCGACATTTTGATAGTTTACCGGCAAGACACTTTTCTTTTTTTTAACACTTATTAGGCTTTAGGGAAGGGAAGACATTGTGAGATATAAACAATGAAAGGTATATGACGTGCCACTTCATTAGGCATTTATTTAAGAACCCTATGCCTTTAGTTTGTAGTCTAGAGTAAATTACATGAAGAAAAGATTTTTTTGGTTTGTATTCAAAAATGAAAAGGGAACTTTGAAAGCCACCAAACAAATATTTAAATATTGCAGACTGGGTTTGAGAGAGAGTGGGCATTTATGAAAAAGCATTTAATTGACCAATCGCCTAGCCCCGGATCACGCAATATTTACACTAATTTACAGTACAATTTTGATCCATTCCAAAAGGTAGGCATATGGCAGTGAAAATGGAACCTTTTACTCTGGTTCACGATTTCCAATAAAAAGTATATAGATAAATCGAATATTTTATCTTTTTGCCACGGAAAACAATGTAGAAGTTGACGATTTTTTCCTTTATTTGGTTAAAGTCACAACAAAATATTTGTTAAACATATAAAGTGTTTTATTTTTTATATCATTGATTCGATATTTTCTTTAAAAAAATACCTGTGATTATAGCTTATTTGCATTAAACTAAGATCTGGTCAGTTAGGGATTTTTGACGAATGCCACGTAAAAGCTCGATATAAATAAGTAAAACAGAGAACAGTACCAACAGGCCTTAATACATCTAGCGATAATTACGTTTTCTAACAAACAATATCAATTTGAAAATACTTTTTAAATATTTGTTTATAAAGATTAATGCAAGTATTGCATAATCTGCTTTACCTATTGTAGCGCATACCATTTTACCGAGGTACATGTAATTCTTGGGCAGACTATATTCAATCATTCGTCTGCAAGTTGTATGCAATAAGCAAAAAATAGGTCACGAATATTGTCCAGTAAAGAATCAGTGTGATTCGACGAAGTCTTGTCAAGTACATACAATTTTTAGTTCTCATAAAAAAATGTTTATTAGGCCAGAGAAAATAAATTATTAGATTCTCATCCGGAATTTGGGAAAAAGGGGGCGGTTGGGCACTTTTTTAACAGAATATGTTTCGATTTTTTACCAATACATATTTTGGGGGCGGGTGGTTTTGGACAGGCGCGGGCGGGGATAAGAATCTAAAATATGTTTTTCTCTGGCCTTATATAAAAAAACCTATGTTTTCATTAAGTACATAATCCTCATGCATATGTGGATATACTTTCGAAAAAAGGTAAGTTGTTCTTAATAATTTGTTCTTTTGACTTTCGAACATAGGTAAGTTGTTCGTATTTATTTAATAATTATAAAAGAGTATATATGTTTCAGGACGTATGTCATTGGAAACTATCCCAAAGAAAATTTTCCAAGGTGTAAAAAAGAGCATATGCGATTTCCCGAAAAAACCTAAAACATCTGATATCTCCACTTCGGGAATCCCGTCCGGTGACGAGGCTGCTGAAGATTCCACAGGTTTTACTAATTATGTTAAGGTCCTGCCGTTAGAGCACACAATGACAGCTAACCCTATTGAACCTCCGGAAGAAGGACACATTAACAGAAATACTCAAGTGTTTCACATAGGGAATGAGGAGACAGACATTACAGATATTAGCAATAGCTAGGTTTAATCACATTGTGTTAACAGTGGCTACAAAACTAAAGTTACAATTGAACAAAAAATTGGTTTCACTTATGCACTCTCGAAGTATTACTTCGGGCATAAAAACAATCTCATTTTTGACTTCTTTTGTAATAATAACATACGGCAAATTAATCAGTCATATGTTTAATAGGATTTGAAACAACTCAGGTTATTCATTTTTAAATAGGACAATCAAATTATTTTAATTAGAAACGGTCGTGAACATGTTGGTTTCAAACGGGTGCCTATACTTTCATTAATTTAGTTACTATTATTTAATTTAGTAATTACTTGTAATGACAAGTTTATACCACTTTTTGTGTTAAAATGTTAGTGGTTAAAATGATATTTCGTGAGGTTTGAACTGTTTGTAATTTATTTAATTTTAAGACATTAGTAAAAAATACTAGCCCAAATTTCTAAACCGCCACCTAATATAAGTGGAATTTTCTAAGTCGTCTTGTAAGCTATTCTAAAGAAAATTGGAATAAAGAATAATGAATATAAGACACACAAATCAGTTAAATTATTTTATTAAAACATAATGAGTTCATTTAGAAAATTAACTGCAAATCACCAATGTGCTGAAATTCATTTTCACAAAAAACAACTGTCTTCTGAGTTCTGTACAATGTCTCATAAAATGTGATGTAATCAATCCGTTTTCAACTGGTTTCATCGGATATCATACAACAGAATCAAAGATAACGTTGACAAAAGTCAACACTGATCTAAAATTTGTATATATGTAATACAATAAAGAGACAATTTATTTACACGTGCTGTTACGATAAGTTCACCCATGCCTTTGCGAACTACACTCACCCAAAGTTCTAATTGCCGCAAAATGGTCACTTTTTGTTCGTTTTTTTTTTATTTGAAATACATTGAATTCACTCTTTATTTGTGAACATATGCCAACAACAGTCTTCACCTTCAGCTTTAATCTTGTAACAATTGACTTTAAAGCGAGAGTTATCCTAAATTTTGCTAAAATGCATTTATTGCATAAAAAGGTCAGGCAAACAGAAATTTGCTCTTAATTTCTGGTTTTGTTTTATTAGGACCGCTAATTAATAGAAAAACATAAAACCTTATTAATCAGCAGCACATTTGTTTAAATAAATCCCCTTTCAAAGTACCGTATAGCGGGTTATTTCTGCGGGTGCCTAATTTCTGCGTTTCTGCG
This sequence comes from Corbicula japonica, assembly GCA_038501625.1. Classification (NCBI taxonomy): domain Eukaryota; kingdom Metazoa; phylum Mollusca; class Bivalvia; order Venerida; family Cyrenidae; genus Corbicula; species Corbicula japonica. Next base: position 22,810 of record JAZAYU010001141.1, on the reverse strand, counting down.
GTCTTTGGACGAAATAGCAGAAATATATCCAGCAGAAATTTAAATCGCAAAATATTATCTCATTTTCAAGCGAAAATCACCAGAGTCGCCATGTCCGAGATAATCTGTTTCGCAATACAGACAGTGTAACATAATTACGATCAATTACCGAAAATCGTTATCGTATAGGCATAGTATAAACATTTGCTCAAACATTGCTCAAACATTCGCTTTAATTGAATAGTTGTTTGAGAGTTGTTATTCATCGATAAATAGTATCTTTGCAATTTTTTGATAAAATAAATTGAGTAACATGTATTGACCCATGAATAAAAATAATTGAAATATGTGCAGTTTGTACACTATTTTACAAGAAACACTAACAGAGACAGTAAATATCTGTAAACAGCACCCAGATGATTGTCTCCCTTGGTATGCCTATAGCACAGTCGTGTTATTCTTACGACACCTTACCCAATATGAACCGCATTTTTGAGGGCAAAACGCAGAAATTTATGATCGCAGAAATAACCCGCTATACGGTATCCAATTTTTAAATTACCTCCATTTTAATTAAAGACTGTTCTAATATTGACCCCGCGGTGTAAGTAAATGGTATTGAATTCGTTTAAGAAAGCAATCAAGAAAGATTAAAAAGACATTAGATAATCGATTTCAAGACAAGACGGTTGTTTCCACTGCCTGTCTTGAAATAGGGAAGAAACAAAAAAAAAAAAACAAACTAGCATACACAGTAAACATATGCAATTGATGACCAATTAGAACTTTGGGTGTGTGTATTGTTTTTACGTACTTGATTGTTGAGTGTCATCAGTGTATTTATTATGTCAGTTTTGTTGTTGAGTGTCATCAGTGTATTTATTATGTCAGTTTTGTTGTTGAGTGTCATCAGTGTATTTATTATGTCAGTTTTGATACATGTCCGTCATGATGGTATTGATTATGATTTTTTAAGCTATAGTCAGGCCGATGTGGAAATGTTTCTCAAGTGACAGTAGTTTATTTTCAGTGATTAATAAGGTAGTAAACAAAAGCATTTTTTCAATAAAGACATGGCCAGCATACGTAGATAGATAGATATATAGATTTATTTCAATATATAATGATTGTGTACATGGCAATTGAGCAACAATTAAAACACACACGAGCTTGAGTTCAGCAGAAACATGTATGATTTAAATAATACTGGTAAACCATGTCAACCAACATTATATATTAAGGATAACGCAATCAAGAGATTGAACATTTCGTATTTCCATTGTGGTCCTTGTACATCTGTTGCTTTAGTAACTGATTATCTACCATTTGACTCTGTACATGCAAACAATAGAGGACATTGGGTTTTTTGTATAGATCTATGTTAAATATACTGCAGGGCAATTATGCTATTGTTAATTGTTGTTTATTGTTAAAATTGTTGATCTTACAACATTAAGATTAAAATGTCAAGGTTTCTGCCGAAAAAAAAATTCTTTTATTCTTAACCATATTAATAATTATTGAAAAAGAGTTGAAATAATGTCGGAACGATGAATCGAACACATTATGTCATATTTTGTGTCCTACTAATATGAATTTCATTTAAAATTAAGCGAAAACGTGTTCAGAAGCGAAAACTTGTTTGATAATAATCAGTAAAAATAGCAATACCTCATAAATGTGCTAAACCTAGTAATAAACCGGATTGTTTTGAGAAATAAAGTAAGAAACAATCAAAAACTATATTGCGAAGTATAAACCCCAGTGGCAATTTGTTTTGCCAGTCTGACCGTTCCAATGCGGTATCCCAAAAGGTTCTCTTTTTCGTTAGTAGTTTTCCTCTCTTCTTTTTCGCTGCATATTTTACTTGTTACAAAATATCTTGTAACGTTTAAAAAAATTATTTTCAAAGTTTAAATTACTGAATATACTTCTCTTCGTATTTTCAACTTAACTAGCTAAATATTACAGGAATTCTGCTCGCACTACGCTCCCTTTAATTTCATTTCTATGTTATTTCTGAGTAGTTTTTCTGTTCATTTAATAGTAAATTTAACGGAGACAAAAGTCGATTGGCAGCAAACCTGAGGATATTAGTGTTTATCTATTTTTGGATAATGAAAATTAGATCAAAAGACTTCAAGTTAATAAGGTTCGTGTATTCAATTTCACGATATGAATAACACATACTAAAGTGTCGTAAGAGTACGAGAGTACCGTAAAAGAGAAAACTATGGTGTTCTATTAGTTAATAGGTACCACAATCCATTTAGGACCTACTCAGTTCATCTTCGCGGATCTTTTCAAGACACAGGTAATGTTAGTATAATAAAACTGATTCCTAATGAGTTGTAGTAACACCCGCATCCGCTTAGCACGGAACTGTTATATATAGTCTGGTTCTCGACATTCCTTTGCGTAACCATCAAGGAGCAGCTAATCCAAACTAGGATCTGTTGTATTCACCAAAAAGACCACAGGGCTGTCAGTTTAACGGAGCAACCTAGAAGTGTGAAGTGTTGTCTTATATTAAATATTATCTTTATAAAAGAAATACAGATTTAGCAATAATAAGCATAATTATACTTTCTTCTTTTCTTAAAGTAGATCCACAGATTTGTTATCGTTTATGAGAAAACAACAATAGCATGTGTCCACGTAAGCAAACACATGCTTCTAATTTCTAAATAGCATTCTATACCCTTCCTTTAAAACCGCTTCCGCTCGGCACGATGTTCCTTGCAGTCCACAGATCAGGCGACACCATCTAGCTGTTTTATACGAACTTGCTTGGATTGAAAAGATAAGATTACTACGGTCTTGTACTGTTACATTAGACTAAGGTTAGTCCAAAACATTATTACAACTTACTATTTTTCAACATGAGTTAACCAAACCATTGCGAATCCCATCTGAAATTCTCAAGCAGACGATACATCAAATTTAAATTTTTCGTTTCACTATGATCCGTATTTTATACTACCAGATAACCAGATAACTGTGACCCTATTAATGAAAACGAAACTAGAAACCGCTTTGTTAAAATTCATGCTTATACATGAGTTAAGAGTTTATTAAGCATTATTTTATTACTTAATAATGGATAAGTTATGTGCGTTATTGCATTTAAGGTTATTTAGGAAGGTAAACTGATTTAAACTGTATACAGTAGGATTTTTAAACGATAATACTGTGTTCTACGTGTACGATAGAAAGAGCTGAAATGCGCGTAAGTTTAATAATTGTAATCACTAGACTTAATCTTTAAACCAAGGCGATGGTAAATTGAATTAGTTTGGGGATCTTCTTCTTTGTTTTTATTGCAAAAGCACATTAAGTTCTAAAGTAATGCGTGATGGAGTAAACGTCGCTAATTTGTATAGCCTCGTACATACTTGTTACATTTATACATCCGGTGGATAAACAAAGAGATTAAGATAAGCACATTGAATATGTTTATACATAGTGTGCACTATTTTTTGTCAATAGATTTACATATGCATACTGTTTTTGCGAATTCTTTAAATTGAGGCGAAAAAAAGGTATAGTAATCTATTCATAATCTTAACTGTTGACAAGACACTTGAAATCATTTTACATGTAAACACAACTACACTACAATGACACGGTTCATATCGCTTAACGATTTTATAAGTGTATTAACTATCTAACTTCTAAAATGTCAAGTCTCTCTACTCTACTAGGGGCACGTCAATGGTAAAGGTGTATTTGCGCGTAATTATTCAACATTTTCGTTATTACAATATTTGAAAAACAAACATTTGGAAAGTTGTTAAAGTTATCTAATATTTTCAAATAACTGAAAGGTGACTTTAGCACACATCTTGACTATTAACAATATGTTATTTTAATCGCCAAATGCATTATAAGGAATGTCGTTTGCTCAACTTAACAACGACGTTTCAACGACGTCAGCTGTTCGAAGACACCTCGGCCCAAGATCATAAAACTGAGATTGGAGACCAGACTTAAATCTTAAGCATCTGATTGGCTGAAATGGCGACCAGTCGCCATTTCAGCCAATCAGATGCTTGAGATTTGAGTCTGATCTTCAGCTTAAGTTTTATGATCTTGGGCCCATATCCCGACGACGTCTATTTGATGAACATCGAGTTTCCGTGTTTAGAAAGTTAAAATAACTCGCCTAGGCGTATTTACAGAAATAGTGCTCTGAACATGGATCAAGGTTGTAGCTTCCAATATGATGCATCTTCCTACCCCAGATACAGATACTTTCAGCAACGTCTACAGAGGCTTTTACCTCGGTGGCAACGGATTATGGGTACATATGAAATATTAATACCATTTTGAAAATACATCATATGAAAAGAAAGTCTTACATAAAACAGGCGTCATGCGTGTGTGAGCCATAGTGGACCTTTGGTTCTAGAATGATAATAGTGAGGGTTCAATGATACCCGCCTCATGCAAACATCTAACTCTAAAGCAGTTACGTTAATGTTTTCAAAATTTTAGATGTCGTTTAACTCGGACAGGGTACGTGGACAGTAACGCCAATTTTGTCTTTCTAGTCAACGGCATCGATTATTTTATTACTTAGCCCGCCATGCAAAAATATTTTTTTAAAAGATGCCTTCGAAACTTGTTATTATTTCTGTTTAATAAAATAATTACTTTTTATATATAACTTTCTTATAAATAATTTAATAACAGTTGATTTTGGTATAGACTATCTTATAACGTTATTTCACAGAATAACTTAAAATTCCCGAAGATTCATGGCGCAGCTTGTTTTATTGTGTTCATGCATTAATGTTTAGTTTAGTTCAAAGTTAACTATTTTACATCGATTTATAAACCTGTTTTTCCACCTTGTATAACTTACGCACCATGATAGTTTCCTGGGTAGATACCAGTACTCACATCGGTCGTTTCTGGGAATTGCAAAGGAATCATATTCCTGGTGGGATTTGAACAGACACCAGGACCCGTGATTATAAAACTATTTTCATGCTAAACTCAATTCTGTGCTCAAACTTAAAACGTCTAAAACATTATCAGCCTTCATAAATTAGGAATAACTATCTGTACAACAGTTGTTGTTGAGAGCAATTTTGTCATATATTCAGTTTAAATGGTTTATTTTATATAATAAACAGAACCAAAGCCATCAAATTGTCATGCTCAAATTGAGTCGAGCATGAAAAACATTTTATCATCCCGGGGCCTGATCTGGAATCCGGCGCTCTTCCCTTTGACCAATCTTCGCCTTCTTGATCTCATTACTGGTATCTTGTGATTCTAAAACTTAGGATTTTTATATGAGCAAGAAGTTGTGAGGGATTATACTTGTGTCAATTTGTTTGTGCAAGAAGTTGTTAGGGGTTTATTATACCTATCACAATATCACCTGTTTGAACGGATCAGGCGAAACCAATCATTTTGTGGTTTTATGGATCACTCCAATTGAAACCTCTTTGAAGATAAAAACATTTGAAACGGTCTTTATCTGAAATACCGCTTCAATGGTTTCATGTTCTTGATCGAAAGCATCATTTGAAATTTATCAAAATTTAATCTGTTTTCTATAATTATTGTATGTAGTTTTGCTCCAGTAAAGGCTAGCAAGTAATATATTTTTATTAACATAAACATGCTCAATCAAATTCAACCTGCATTTGTAATTACAGAAGCTGATAACTTACCAGACTGTATACCGCAAGGAAGAGAAAAAATGAAGACACTTATAAACTCAGCACACAAGATAACAAACACTGTAACTGTCAACGTATTTACTGATGAGAAAATATCAGCAGCCGCGAAAGTTGAGCTCCAGGTTGAGAGCAAAAAGACTCACTTGAAGAAAGATTCAGTTACCCTGGAAGATACACTATTCGATATACAGAAGTCATCAGAATATAGCACATTCACTCCATGTGTTACCATTTTTGTCATGACATCCGATGATTTCAGCTTGGTGAATATATTTGTTTTAAATTATATTGTCTTTCTTTCCTCTCTACTTTTTGACTGTTTAGGGAGGCTGTGTTTTTTTAGTGTGACGATTCCTGATAAGCATATTTAACTCTTTTCTTTATTATTCTTATGATACTAATGACGAGTATCAGGACAAAATCATGCTAATTGCAAATATCAATTAACCAGGATGCAATCGGTAGATCGCTACCGACCAAAACAATAAAAAATGGAGGATATTAAAAAAAAAACTGGAGTGATTTTGAAATACGACATTTTTATATATTTTTTTCTGATCATAGTATTTTATAAGGGTACTATATTTGAACTTTTACAAGTAAGTTATTTGGATACTGTTCATATTCAAATACATCATATTGTTAATATTTTAGATATTTTTGATATATATTGATTTTAATGATCCGATTTGCGATCATGCGAATACGATGCTTAAGGAATCAGTATTTGTATCATTGCAATTTTGTCAAAGCACAATCGAAGTAGCAGTCATAGAACATCAAAAGTATCGGTTACATAGATTTTAAACTTCAACCTAGGTTACTGAATGTTGAACGAGTTTATCTTATATTTAAAAAAAAACAACACTTCTTTTCTTATAGAGCATGAAAGGCCTGGAATCCAAGTTGTCTCAATTGTTAGAAGAAGCCAAGTTCAGTTTTTTCATTCACTTCGAAGATACCAACACAACTTTTCCGTACTTGGATCTTGCTGATGCAAGCTTTGACCTCAAGAATGTTCACTACACTGAGCCAGACGCCATAGAGAGAATTAAACAACTCCCCAAACAGATTCAGTTCGTTCTAGAAATGAAAGTGATAATAGTTTTGGAACAGATTGCAGCTTACATAGAAGTGTTTGTACCCAAGACTAAGGATGAAACTGTGGACTCACTTCACGATGCAATATTTCTAAAGCTAATGAAAGGCCTAAAAGACCCCTTTGTTGTGAAAGATCTATCACCAAATGTAAATGGGCCGTCAGGTTAGTACAAATCCTGTGGCAGTCAATTTATATATGATCATGTATAAACCTATGTCTTATTACTCTTACATATCACAAATGCAAGTAGAATGCAAATAGAATGATGAAAATATTTTTAGTTTACAATATTAGGTAAAACAAATATTTGTTCGTGCTAAAAAGAGACAAATGCATATCAGGCATTGCCATATTCAGAAAACACAACCTACTCACACAGCAAAATAGAGAGTGAAAGTGAACATGTACTTCCAGTGTTTAACACCATAAGCAATTAACGATAGAAGAACTATGAAAATTTAGCAGTCAATAAGCATAACCACATTTATACTTCAAAGACGTGAAATATGCAAAAAAATATTGAGACAATATCATCAAAGGAAATTATATATATATTTTTATAAAATCAGTTTCATTTTAATAATATGTTTATGCCAAAAAAAATTCGTAAAAGTGCATCCCTAAAAATTTGTCATTGGTACAGATGACAATGCAAAGACACCAGCTGATGTTTCTGATACTGAGAAGGACAAGATGTTCCAAGAAAAACTAATCGAATACATAGAAAAGAAAACAAAGTGCATCGTGATAGACATAATATCGAAGAAGTACGGAATGTCCTCTTCGTTACTTAACGAGTTCATGAACGAAGGCTTTTGGAAGTACGGGTCCAAAGTCAGGACAACTCTCCAGAAAGCCGGGCTTCCTAAATGGCCTCGAGATAAATCGGATGATGGTGTGAAAACATGCAAGGTCTTTTCATACAAGTGTGCCTCTAGTATAAACACTTTAATCAGTGACACAGAGAGTTACTTAAAGGTAATTATGTATATATGATTTTATTGATTTGGAAAACTTCAGTGTTTAACTGTCATTAGCCGTTACATATCGTCGGTGAAATTCAAAACCCGCGTAAGTACAGTTACGCAACTTTTCAGGAAAGCAAAAAAACTATATTATTATTTTATTATTTTACCAAATAAAGAGATTTTTCGTATCAATAGACAAAAAAGCATTTTAATTCATTTGAAGTGTATGTTTTTTAGTTATGAGCACCTCTAATGCAGCATTTTAGACTTACGATGATTTTGCTCTGAAATTAAGATAAAACTTCCATATACGCGAGATACGAGAATTTTTAATTGATTTATTCTATTCAGAATTTGATTTACGCGTTAATTGAACAAAACTTGCTGTAAAATATTTTGAGATATTGAAAAGATAATGTTGATATTTATAGAGATTTATTATTGAATATGCAATTAATATATTTTCTATTGTTTTTAATGGCATTCGCCTAAGAAAAATCAGCAATAACACCACAGAAAGTCAGTTTGAGCATGTTTTTACTTTGATTATGTATTGTTAATAAGCATTGGAACACGCGCGTTGTTGTATTATTTCATAACCATTAAAAGGTCTTTGTCTAAGTACTCGAATAAGGTCTAAAGTAACAACAAACACATAAACCAAAACATTTTTACTGTTAATTGTTGAACTAAATTATTCAAAATATGCGTCCTAGACACATAACGTGAAGAAAACAGTTATGATGTTTCTTGTCCAAGAGTACATCACAAATAAAAAAGAAAGAATTCCTTAATATGCAAACGTGCTTTCGTTTACAGTAAACGCAAATAAAAAACTAGAACTTGATAACATCTTACAAAAACGTGAATAAATCTATAGTACTTTCTATGTTACTTAAGAGAACAAAATGTCTAAAACTTCAGCTTCAATGCTTAAACAGCAGTATTAACGTTAGTCCAAAACAAATGAACACATTAAATGTAACAACACCATTTTAAGGCCAAAAACTAACGAAAAATCGGCATTATTAAACCACTTCATCTAATATAAGTACACAAAGTTAACAGTATTCTACCACTGTAAATGGCACATTTTAGTTACAAATAAATGCCAATTTATAACATCTTAAGCAAGTAGAAATGGATTGTTAACACTGTTTTAAGCACACATAATTAATGACCCGGCAAGTGTTTTAATTCTCTTTGAGTTTAACTCACCATACCAGTTTAACTCACCATACCAGTGTTAACAGTGAAATATTCTCTTTCTGTGGGCATCCTGCAATAATGGGATCGCATTTTGGGCAAGTTAATAAGGAAATCCTTTGCCTGTTGCACGTGTGGAGATTCCTTTCCAAGTTTATGACCAGGGCTTTTGCTACAAGGTGGCATCCCACAATCATTCAGACTGTTCATCCATCCATACAGAGTGTGCTCTCCAATTCCTAATGTTGATAAGAACATTTCCTTACACACAGAAACTTTCATGTCTCCATTTTTTAAGTAATACTTGTATGTACACTTTCTTCTACTTTCATTCTTAGTCGAGCATTTAGTTTGTGTCGGTGTACATTGCTCAACAAGTGCTGTTGCGTAAAACTTTTTCTCTGACCAATTCATATTGTTCCAGAAGGTATGGTGGATTTCTGTTCTTAGATTTTCTGTTATAAGTTCACATTGTCTACTTTTGCGACATCTCTTCCCACAGTTCGATTCACCTATAATTCTTTGGGGTTTCAGTTTTGAATATGTCTGGTGTCCATCGACATTACAGATCCCTTTGTAAGGCTTTCCTTCCATACGAAGTTTCTTGTTAGCATTTCTTGCCCATGTTTCTGGATTGGCAAACCCGCGCTTTGCTCTGTTTTGTTTCTTTTTCACTGAGGACTCGATGTTTAATTCGGTTTCCACTACTTCGTCGTGTTCGATTGTTTCAGGAACAATAATAGTTATTTCATCATCTTGTTCTACTACATACACTGTTGTAGTATCATTTTGTTCGGCTATGTTATCCTGTGTCAGTGTTTCTTGCATTATTTCATTTAATGTGTCAGGACTTGCATCATCAAACGTTTGAACGTCACTTTGAGAAACATGGGAGTCATTGTTGTTAATATCATAGTGAATTGTGTTCATGTTTTTCTTCTTTTTGATACTTTCCCTGGATGTTTGCAAAGATGAATCTGAATCATTGTACTCACTTAAAAATTCCCTGTTTAGTTTATTAGGTATCCAAGTTTTGTCTTTGGCCGAGTTATCTGAATCATAATAGTCAATGTCAATTCCAAATCTGGACACAATACTGTCTGTATTCTCTGTTAGTAACTCAGATCCCTCTGAGATATTGTCATTTATTTTATTGCATATGTTCTGATTATTTACTTGCTCACTTTCATTACTTATCAAACTTGTTCTTTCAACTTGTATAAATTCTATTTCTCTCTGAATCCTATCTCTCTCAGATGCATCTACTTTCTCCCAACATTTTGGAGAATCGTGTGGTTTATTTTCACTGGTGGTTTTGATTTCTTCACAATTTTCGGGCTCTATATTGCTTTGTTTTTCACAAGTTTCTGGGCTGTTGTCTCTATCTTGATCAATAACAACTTTGTCATAACTTTTCTGATAATTTACTTGCTCAGTTCTTTTAGTAATATTTCGTTCTCGTGCAACTTTTTCAAGTGCCATTTGCACCATAAGTCTTGATCTCGATGTCATGATTAGCGTGATGTTTGAATAATTTATTGTTAAATATTGTTAAAAGTTTAATAGATAAATCTATTTTGTGCACTTTTCACAGTAATAGTAAGCCCCAAGTTCTTCTGCAGAAATTCCAGCTGGCAGATTTTTTACACATTTTAAATGGTATCGTAAACGGCATGACCAACAGGACAACCATATATCACCATTAATGCCATACAAGAACACGCTATTTCCTGGAAGCAGTTCATATTCGAGTTTCAAACTGTTCAATGGACGTTCCATACAAATTTCACAAATCCATTCATCATCAGGTGGTGTACCCGAAGATTCTGACATTATATCCTACAAAGGACAAAAATATGATTGTGAATATATTATTGTTATTATTATTATTATTATTATTATTATTATTATTATTATGATTATTATTATTATTATTTATTATTATTATTATTATTATTATTATTATTATTATTATTATTATTATTATTATTATTATTATTATTATTATTAATCAATGTAATTATATTATTCAATGTGACGTTGTATGAATATTCAAAAATCTCGTATAATAGTACCTACAAATACATTCCGTAAAATGTTTACAATACAAAAACCGCGTATGTCAGAATTTTTTCAATTATTATGCAGTTTTTCAATATTTTAATCAAAATCAAGAAATATATCACAAAAATTTAATCAAATTAGATCCATAAGACAAAAAAACATGAGATAAAACAAGCTTGGACAGATTTTTTTCTCTATGGAAACTAAACATCAATTTTACAACAATTCAAAAAACATTGTTTGCCTTATTTTTACGTTATTTACTCAATTTTGCAGATTCAGTATAGTAAAGGAAGTCAAATACAGTTGAAAGAATGAATTATTACTTACCTAGATACATTTAGAAAGTTAAAATCCTTGCTTTGGAACTCCTTTTTAGAATAAACATTTTACAATTTGACTTACGCGGATTTTGACTGTCACTTCCGACAACCAATGGACATACGCGATTTTTGCACGTGATCAAAACAACATCTTCTAATTGGCTCCTTTATACACGGTTTTTGTACTTTATAGAGTTTGACACGCTGATTTCGATGGATGGTAAATTCAAAAATCGCGAAAATTTAGTTACGCGGTTTTTGAATTTCACCGACGATATGTTAATAAAAATATATCAAATATAACCACATTTGTACTTCAAAGACGTGAAATATGCAAACAAATGCAAAAACATGTGGTTAGAGGCCACCGAACTTTATAAAAAAAGTTGCAGGCTCTGTTTGATTGAGCCTGTTCATGAGCAGTAATCGAAATACGCATTAATAGTCTCCATTTCAGCCAATCATATGCTTGAGATTTGAGACTGGTCTTCAATATTAGTTTTATGATCTTGGGCCCCGTAAATGGGTGTTTCGTAATCTTCTAGAAAGTAAACTTATTGTTTGTCTTTAATCACAAAAGCGAAATATGCATATCAGGAATCGCAACACTCGCACACACAGCCTACTGGGTAGTACGAACCGAAAGAGTATAGAGAAAAGGAGAGCATGTGTTTATAAGATTATAAAAGTTGGGTTAATACTCATTCTGTACAATATTGGGGCGCGTCACGGGAAAATGTGCATTCGGTCATATTTTTAACACTTTAGTTGTTACTATAATAATTATTTGAAATGATAGTGTCTCTAGATGGAAGCGAACCCGCACCGTCGCAGCAACAGCGCCTTAGCAATTTCTGCGACGCAACCAACTGAGCTAACTGGGACAATTACACGGATGTTACAATTGTCTATTATTTTCTCATAACATATTGGTAATTTTGTTACACATTTTGACAACATAATTTTATTTTTACCACAAAATGCTTAATAAATCATGTCGTCTGCTCAACTAAATAACGACATTTCAAGAATCGACGTGAAATGCCAGAATGTACCTTTTCCCGTGACACGCCCCAATCGATAAAATTCCTTTGTTTTTTGAAGAATAAATACAAGAATTTGAAGATAGTTCAGCGACTGCAGTTTGAGTTGTTTGGATTAATGGAACAGTCTTCTGTTCCCCAAACGATCGCGATACCAGAAATACCGGAACTTCCTGTAGAGTTGCAGTCTAGGTTACTTGAGTAAGTACTAACATTATTATAAAAATATGATACGTATGTACGCCGAATCTCTCTTTGTGTAATTATCTTTTTTTTGCTATTCGGAGTTATTGGAGTTATCATTGCTTTTACAGATTTACAGATGATACAAATTATGAAGATAATAATAATAATATGTATATAAATTTGCTGACCAACGATGGTTGTCATTGTCGTGAAACAAATTACAGAGATAAATCTAGTACCATGTTAAACCTGTTAAAAAGTTAAGTCTCACTTGAAATATGCATAACATTCCTTTCTCTTATAAGAACTTGTGTTAATTTTTTTACAATAATTGAAGGTTCTTCAATGATGCGATCAGCTATAATCAGCTATAATAAGAAATTTACTTAACACTATTTATATCAATCTGAGACAATTGCATAACTTGTTATAATCTGGAGGTCCTGGAACACCTCATCATCAAAATGTTAGACTTGTGAACGCATTTAAACCTGTCCTAGTTTTGCTGAAATAATACGTGCTATTCTTTTCTTAAAGAATTCCAGAGGTATATGGATGTGGAACCTTGTGGGGGGAACTAGTTCTACACGTCCTCCAGCCGTTAACACCTAATAAAATAAATGAAGTTAAATCACTGATGGTAGAACAAAGTTATCTGCATGACTTCTCAACTCAACTAGTTGAGCTCTGTCGAGAACAAGCCAACAGTACACAAATTGAACACGGATTAAGCATACGAGCAAGGAAACTGAGAAAAGATGCTAGAGCTCTCGTTCGTAACGAAGACACTCAAACTGGAAGTAGAGCAGACACAGCCGAATACGACTACGGAACTTTAGGTTGTTTTGTTAATATACAGCCATCTGAAACGACAGAGTCAGCTTCTCCAAACACGGATATGTTATACGGGGTAACCTGTGCCCATTGCTTAATAGATTGTGAAGAGCATGTGGAGATACGAGAGAACAAGAACAACGCGGAAGAATATTCAACGCTCGGTCGTAAAGAACATGATATTTACAGACCCCATGCACTTGATATCGCAACTGTCAAAGTCGAAAAAGATACAGAACGAAAATGTCAAACAGGTTTAAAAGATTCGCAAGGTGAAATGCCTTTTATTCCTCAGTGGTCATTTTATGATAAAAATCCTTTACGAAAATCAGTATACAAGATTGGAAGTGCCACGAATTTAACAAGAGGAACATGTATATCAAACGATTATAAAATCAAACCTACAAAAATAATGGAACAGTGGAATACGAAAATAAAGGAAAAGGATGGGAATGAGTTACTTGATGCGGACTACAATGTATTAATAAGTTCTGAAGCCGATGTTGATAAAAGCACACACCTTGAAGGTATACCAAGGGGCAGATATGAAGAAGAGAACGTGGCACGTGATGATCAACACGAAAATCAAGAAGCTCAAAACATAGTTGAGAATGCTTCTCAAGAGTTAGAAAAAGGAGCAAGCGGAGGAACAAACGTTAAACCAGCTGTTGAGGGAGAAAATGGTAGGCATCAAACTAAAAGTTTTACAATATTTTGATTGGTAACAATCCTGTTTCGACAATACGTAATTCTTATTTTGCATAAGTTTTCATTAAAAATACATTTTTTTCGGGTTCATTGGCTTTCACAGTATCTTTTAAAATATTTTAACATTCAAGCGTTGTTTGTTCCGTGTGGCGGCTGTAAAAAGTTTTCCCGTACATTCAATCATTGCTGTCAACAATAACGCCCTTTGGAGACCGATGACTGATATTTATATATGTGTAGATACTGAGAGGTGTTCAATTCAGGGCTAGGCGGCATGGTCAGTAATTCTGGCCATGACCGGGTTTTATCTTGTAATACTTTTATTTTTTTAACTATCAGCATATTAATCTCTATTATTTGATTTATTTATATTGATCCAAATGCTAAATTTTGTTTTCATCTTCATAACAGGGCGTCCTTTCTCTGAAAAAGGTGACAGTGGTGCGGTTGTCTGTGATGACGATCCTGATACATTGACTGTATATGCCATATTGTTGCTAGAGGGTGCATTGTGGGAACCGGAAGACAAAAGCTTGAACAAACCTGCAAAATATTTATACAGTTATTCAACTTTATTAACGAAAACTGTCGAACAACTGGAACACAAATACAGCTGTAGAATTAAGCCAGGTATCACTTTAACTGACAAATACCGTCATATTTATAGTTATATTACTGTGGTAACATAATATTTCGCGGGGGTTTAATTATCGCTTATTTCGCGATACGATTTGAAGGCGAAATCAACCCTCAGCGGAATGTAACTTTATTAATTCCTACTCTATAAGAATAACAAAAAATCTCGAATATATACCCACAAAAATGTTATTTGCGGCTTCTGCGCGAAAATTCGTCCCCGCGAAAATTAATGATACTAAAGTATTACGTGGTGTTCAGATTGGTAGCATTTTTTATATAACATAAATCGTTCATATAAATAATGCCCATCTAGTCGACATTACAATTCTACTATAGCCTGTGCTAGTGTGCGTCTGATGCGTTGCGATTTTCAGAATGTCCTACATAACTCACTTACAGTGAAAATAAGACAAGGGACACAAACATTAAAACGTACAAACTTAAACTTAACAATAATAATTTCACAATAATAATAGCAAAAGAAAAACAGATTGGTTACGGCACCATATCCTCGGCGCTGTCGTACTCTCGGGTATGAACATGCTACATGTACCTTTATATTGCAATATTTTTTGCTTTCAATATCTCAACTGGTTTCAAGTTATTTCGCACAAACTGTCGTGACCAACAGATAAATAATTGATAATTGACATTCGACTTCAGATTCTGTTTTGTTGCTACATAACCATGATCACTGCGATGTAAGTGACAAAGCTTGTTTGTGTTTGCTAAGAGTAATAGTAACTTAACCCTAGAGCTGATGTCAGGGTCGTAAGCAATGTTGCATGAACACTATGTCCTTTTTATAACTTCCAAACATCCAACAATACATAAACTGTATTTTACTGCGAGATAGTTAAGTACGGCTTATTCTTAAAAAAGACATGCTATTCATTTGAACGGGTTTTAAAATGATAAATGAATAGACGCCACGTTGTTGAATAATTAAGTGCGCTAATTTTAGACGCTAAAGGATAAGACAGGAGGCGTTATCTAAACGGATACGTCTTGCTTGCAATGCTTTCATTATTTCTTTATCTCATTTTAAAACATTGCGACGTCTGCTGACTTATTGACACGAGCAAATACGCGCGGATGAAGATTGGTTTATGGCGTAAAGAATGCCATTTAATTAAGACTTTTGGATACATCTTAGTTGTATATTGACACTTCAAAAAAGAGCAAATGGAAACGCTTGAGTTACATATATAATTATAAATATAGCTTACATATACATACTAATTTCACACACGATAATATACCTGTTCTTATTTGAATTTTTATTATAATTATAATTATTATTATTGTTATTACTATAATAATAATAATAATAATAATAATAATAATAATAATAATAATAATAATAATAATAATAAAATAATAATAATAATAATAATAATAATAATAATAATAATAATAATAATAATTATTATTATTATTATTATGATTATTATTTAAAATGATTTAAATTATATGTTGTTGTTATTTTTTCTATTTAAGCGTTTTAACTGAAGGAGTCGTAACTTTAACCTTGATGACGGATTCAACAACTCATGTTCGTGGAGGTTTAACCGGGACAAATTCAGAAATTCCTATTCTTGGAGACAAATCCTAAGAGATTCAACATATCCATGAGAGCGGATTTTATGGGGTTTAATTGTTAACAGTGACATTTCTAGCAACACCTATTTGAAATAGCAGAAGTTTAGAGTTCAATTGGGTCGGACCCTGCAACATGTTTGTGGGAACGGATAATTACGAGTAGGAGCCGATGATGTTGTTCAGTAGGGAGGATCCAGCAGCATGTAATGGAGGAAATGAATGATGCTCGGTTCCAGCAGCAAATGATAGAGGGAGCGTATTTCAATAGGCTCATCAAGGACGGATCCACAGCATATGCTAGTGTTGTTAGAGCAGATTTTCAATTTCCCAAAAAGTGACAAACTTAGCATGTTTATGTTTGCGGAAGCAGAAGCTATGGTGTTCTTACTATTATATCTATAGAGGAATTTCTTCGGATATCAACGATCAGTATTATTCTTTGTTATGTTATAAATAATTTATAATCAAATATGAAGACTTTTTAACTTAATTATCTGCCTTTCAACATATTGATTTAACATAATGATCATAACTTAATGACCGTGATGACTGGATTCAGTCGTTGAACAAGACTTCTTGGAGAATGATGAATTAGAAAAAGAAGAAACACAACATAGTGTCGACCGATTTTATATATGGGATTCGATAAAAGCACAAAATGAATTCTCATACAAGAATTCGAATCTAACATGAACCACAACATGTAATACTTAATTGACTTAATTAGTTTTAATAAGTATTTGGGATATTTTTTCTTTATAATTCTTTTTTTATGTTCTAAGACTTCTATGTTTTGCTTTTGACTTACTGTTGACAAAGCCCGTGAATAAGATTGAAAATTGAGCCTTATTGCTATTGTATTTGTACTACAAGTTTTATATTTCATATTCATCTTCAGTAAGAACATCAATTTTCTAATTACACATGTTGTAGCATGCAAACCTTACAAAGATAATATTTTATGCAGCACATCTTAAATACATTTAGTTTTGTACTGGATTAATCAATAAAACATAAATATTGATGAATAAAATGCATTGCAAATTCTACCAGCCAGTGATGTACGATCTACACTTTACGTCGAATACAATTTAAAAATGTCAAATATTGTATAAGTAGAACATGCCACCTCCAGCAAAAACTGGACTGAGCCACACACAAAAATTTATGTCAGTGTATTTTAGAGTCTGACGTAGTTCGCATCAGAGATTATTGCAACATACCGACCGACCAGTCAATCAACTGACGAACTGAATCTGGATTCAAATACAATACTGGTACACCGTTGCTTAAAGTCCAGGCTTCTTTAGATTGTTTTTCACGTTGCTAAACTAAAGTTTCCGATGAGTTGTCATTGCTGTGTTTAGATAAATTAAAATACTGAAAGTACATAAAACCAGCGAAGCGGTTTTGCTTATTGAGAATAACCAGTGCCATAATTCTCATAAATGTATTCATTTACGAAGAAGGAAAAAGAAGTTGGTTCACTAGCAAAGACCGTCATCTTGTCTATATGATAGTGGAAATAAGGGTTTCCATGTATTATCTGGATGAAGGCTTCTGTTACCATATATTATCTGGATGAAGGCTTCTGCTACCATATATTATCTGTATTATGAAGAGTTTTTCACTTCATAATTTTATAATCTTTGATGGGGAATTATAAACAAATATTTAATGTTTCTCAATTTATTTATTCCAAGGCTCACTTCTGGTAATCCAGTTTAAACACAGTCAACATAGGCAATCCAATGTTCAAGTTCCTTTAGTGGTTAGTCCACAGAATAAAATCTTGGTTATCCAAGTTACTTTAGGAGGTCCTGTATTCTTGCAGGTCCAGAGACAACTGTCTACCTTTTTATATTTTGTTCATAATAATTAAAAACATAACAAACTAACAACCAATTAAATAACATCATTGTGTAACAATACATTTGGAACAATACAGATGACTGGCATAGCTCAAGGGCTTCCCAGATTTTGTTGATAACTAGTTAATATGTCAATGTTGACTTTAGATGATTGTTTAATACTTTTCCACAACAAGGGAACAATAACAAGTAGGAAGTTATCAAGACACATTAAAAGATAATCAGAAGCTGCTAAAATATATTTCCTTCTTAAAATGAAGATTAACCAATTAGGTGAAAGGTAAAACATTTCTTAAATTCCTGAAAACAGAAAATTGTTGTTGAACTATTCACTGTGTCTTTAAAATTATATTTTAATCAAAATTCGTTTACTTTTATTTGAAGTGAACTTTTACTTCATAATAATTCTCCCCCGATTGATTTAACTTTGGACCCCAAAGTTATTTTCCCTGGGGGTCACTTAAATACCCACTTATTGTTAACACATGGTTCATGGGAAATTTAAACATAGAATAATATTTCTTAAGGATTTGTGCTGTTATGTTCTTCAAATTGGTTTATTTTCTCTGTTTCATTTTTGGAATTGTCCCTTCAAATGACAAAATACTGTAAAGTGGCCATATTTCCGACATATTCCACAATTGAAATCTTTTGCTGGACAATCTTTCCTGGGATGATTGTTCGAGCATCCACACTTTTGACATCGTTGCAATATAAATTTGCATGATTTATCATCATTCCTGTCATAAGCTATGTTGTCTAAAACAGTTGTTACAAATTTCATTTCATCCTCAGTGTGCGTCATTATATTATTGTAAGTTTTAAAGAACTGGTTAATCTCTTGATCCTTTTTCTTTAGTTCTGCTAGAAGTTCCACATTTCTACTTTCTACAGAATTTATTTTGAATTCTGAATGTTGGCTTCAATGTCGCTCTCCAAGGTAGACAAATGGTGGTTCAGCTCTTTATTTTCTTTCTTCAATTTTACTTCAACTCTTTCTGTTGAGGAAAGGATTTCCTTTTCCAAAAGCATAACCTTAGCAAGTGAATTGCTTTGTTCACTTCTTAAATCATCCACTTCCTTTTGTAGCTTATGATAGTGGATAATCATAGGTCTAGTTAACGAGTTGAATGTCTGCTTCAGTAGAATTCTGTCTTCAACAGTATGGAATAGCAGATTCTGTGAGTTTTTCATTCTGATGAATGTTGTCATCCTTTCTTTATCTCGAAGTTTCTTCTTTTGAAGGCTTGGAGATGTTGAGATATTGTTACCTCTTAGATGACACATACTCGCAAAATGTCCAACCATGTTGCACTTGAAACATTTTAAAGTTGCTGCTTTACACACATTTAATCCATGGGAAAGTCCACCTTTTCTGCATTTCACTGTTGCCATTGTTGTATTTACTTGAATGGGGATTTGTTGAATTATCTCGCTTGGCAGTTTGAGGTTGGAATCTTAGCCGCTGTTCTTCACCAAACTATTATGAAGAGTTGTATTTTCACTTCATAATTTTATAATCTTTGATGGGGAATTATAAACAAATATTTAATGTTTCTCAATTTATTTATTCCAAGGCACACTTCTGGTAATCCAGTTTAAACACAGTCAACATAGGAAATCCAATGTTCAAGTCTCTTTAGTGGTTAGTCCACAGAATAAAATCTTGGTTATCCAAGTTACTTTAGGAGGTCCTGTATTCTTGCAGGTCCAGAGACAACTGGCTACCTTTTTATATTTTGTTCATAATAATTAAAAACATAACAAACTAACAACCAATTAAATAACATCATTGTGTAACAATACATTTGGAACAATACAGATGACTGGCATAGCTCAAGGGCTTCCCAGATTTTGTTGATAACTAGTTAATATGTCAATGTTGACTTTAGATGATTGTTTAATACTTTTCCACAACAAGGGAACAATAACAAGTAGGAAGTTATCAAGACACATTAAAAGATAATCAGAAGCTGCTAAAATATATTTCCTTCTTAAAATGAAGATTAATCAATTAGGTGAAAGGTAAAACATTTCTTAAATTCCTGAAAACAGAAAATTGTTGTTGAACTATTCACTGTGTCTTTAAAATTATATTTTAATCAAAATTCGTTTACTTTTATTTGAAGTGAATTTTTACTTCATAATATCTGGATGAAGGCTTCTGTTAACCCTTTACTCCATAGATAAACCTTCATAGCTTGGGCGAACAGTTTAGATCCATATCAGCTGGCACATCTGTGCGATCTGATTAGAATTTAAACTGTTCGCCTGTAGAATCTTTTTTTTCTGACCAGTAATCACAAATTTTAGATCTAGATCAGATGGCACTATTGTGTACTGACATCCCAAAGTCAGAATGAACACGATAAACGATATAATGTGAGACCCCATCGATGGGACAGATTATGCAGTTATTTGAAATAAGAATATATAGTTGTTTCCTTCATTGTGAATAACATGTAAAGGAAATCATAGAATTGAGAATCCTACATATTAAGATTAAACAACCGAGAGTCATAACATTGCCGAAAGCATTGGAATTTAATGCTAGATAACACACATGTAAAATTGAAGACAATTTCAGAGGAAAATGAATTTATAGCTTGTACCATAAATTCCCACCGTATTAAGTTGTATATAATAACGGACTCGATGTGTTTTTTTCATGTAGCATAGTTTTAGAAAAAAGTGCCAGATTTAAGCCATTGGTAAACATATCATTGAGTTTTGGTTGCTAAGAAGCTGGGATAAATGTCCATTAGCTTACAATCCGTTCATATAACATCATTTTTAGCAGACAGATGTGTCGTTTTTAATTTAAGGCTTCATCATGGTTTGTCCTCTATATTCACACGTACTTTTACTGTTATAAGGCTTTCTTCAAAATGCGGGAAATTGTGACGTCACTGACATTTGCATATTCAATATGTTACTGCGCCTATGATTTCATGTACTCCGAACAAAAAAAGTAGTCATCTCTAGCTTATATAATCGAAAACGTTAACCTTGTGAACATCTTCACCTTTGGAAAAAATGTTAATTATGCATTATTCCTGAAACAAATCATAGTCCGTTCCTTGGACCACTGATGGCCTTATTGTCGACGTGTCTCCTGCCACGTATGTGATAGCCTGACACGTACCGCGCTTGCTCGTAGCATGTTTCGAATACATAGATCTGTAAATCTTACATGTTTGTATTTCTGTACGAGTAATATCCGGTATAGCAGTTTTAATATGTAAAATTTTACACATCTTAATAGTTTACTGTTTACTGTTCACGCTTATATGTGGAAATCCAATATATAAACATAGTAAGCAATGATGATTGCTTCATGTTCAGTGATTTACAATGCTCATGAACGCCTTCCATCAAATAATAAACAAAATTAATGTTCGCGATATGTCTTTAAAATTTCAAGTGAAAGCATTTGCGCATTGATTTCATAAAGTGGACAATTGAAGAAAAATATGCTAATATGGAACTTTACCATTATCGTTATCGTTAATGATAAAAATATATATATATATATATATATTGAGTGAAACAAACAGTTTAGCCACGGAACAAACGTCCAATATTGAAATGGCTTAAAAATTACAAAATAATGAAAATCATTTCACTGTTATTTTGAGCTTCGAATTAGCAGAAAAGATATATTAAATATTTTAGATTTAATATTAGGCTATTGTAATAATTATCCTAACATCGGGACTATCGTTTATATCTCTACCTAAAGGTAACATATCTGTGGCTCGCTAAAGAATCCCTGGCGGATACAACCCCCAGATAAAATTGGTTTACTGTTGTCGATTGTGTTCTGAATTAGGGACAGCACAGTGAAGCTGTCAAGTATTCTTTTAGCGATACTAACGTGGCAAGAACTAACTTTAACACGTAACAGGAAACTTGGACTACTTTGCTTACTCTGATTACTCTGAAATGCGTAAATCGCCGGTTGCTAGTGCCTCGTTTTGGTTTGATACCGGTTTCAGAATTTTGATTAGTAAAACCAGCTTCGCTGGTTAAAAAGTGAATCATTGAATGGCATGTTTGAGCAGAATCAAGAAAATAAAGAGCAAATTATAAACCTGTTTGCCTTTGCTAATTAGTTGCTTTTTAATAGCATTGAACACATGTTTAAAACATCACTAAATATGAAATAATAGTTCAACTAATAATGCATATTTATAATACACACAAACAAATATCTGAGCCACTTTAATACAAACTATTGTGTTTGGACATAAACACGAATAGTAAAATCAACCAACGGAATATCACGCAGGTACAGTAGAATTGTACATTTATAAAGTTGAATAAAGTTACTTCTTTGTTAACATTAATGTTGACAGCATGAGTATACAGGTTAACCAACCTGCTCAACGAAAACTGAACAAATAATTGTAACAAAATTACATTCATACTTAAGATAAAAAAGTAATAAGAAGTTAACGCTAGAAGTTAAACAGTTTAAATAATAAAATAATAGGTAGTTGGAACGTTAGCCTAAATACATGTAACATGATCTTGTTCTCTGTAAAATATACTAAGGAAAGCTAATCGCTCGTGCAGTATCAGACTTT
>JAZAYU010001140.1:0-81473 GCA_038501625.1 Corbicula japonica | reverse complement strand
AAATGACACACTTTTGTTATGATATTTTCAACAGTATTGGCCCGTGTATTCACTCGGACAATGAAAGTATTTAAAATAGTGTAAAATTGTTCACTGTAGCAGAAAAATAAATTGTATCTTATTTTTATTAAATACTTGTTGTTTTTAACACCTTAACAACTGAATTATTTTAACAATTTCTGGATTCATTAGCAATAAAATCTGATATGTTAAGAAGTTTGAAGCAAACAAAATGGTTTCATAAACGACTAGAGCATATAAAATATCAGTTAATTTTATATTAATTGTAAATGGTATTGCCCCTGCTGGGTGCAAAAACGTACGACAGCACCTAACCATGCAATGCGAATTACGCTACCTAATGAGGTAACCGGGACAAGCCCAAAACGAGGTTGATCGATTAACCCTGATAAACAAAGCTATCATCGAATGACATCTGATACAGATAAGCTGCTGATAACAAGTGCTGAATATATGTATGGGGAGCTACATCAAATAAAACACATTTTCCTTTATTTTTAAGTACAAGAAACAGTAGTAGTAGTAGTAGTAGTAGTAGTAGTAGTAGTAGTAGTAGTAGTAGTAGTAGTAATAGTAGTTACTGTAGTAAAATAATAATGTTTAATAAAAATATCAGTAAGTGTTTTAAATCATGTGAGCACAAATATTAAGACTACAGCTGTTTTATTGGACATCTGTATTAAAGCAGACACTTGTTTTCATCGGCCAGTACACACGGGCTTTGCAAAATGTATATATTATGTACCAGGTATATTTCACCCATTTGCCATTTTCAATGGTCTTACGGAAATGGCAATATGTCCTGCTACGAAATAGCTAAGAATATGCTATTCATGAATCCGAGACAAACCATCTCTCTGGACAAGTATCTCCTTTCAACACCACTTAATGTGCATTTCTTTTTCATTTGCATATGCAAAGCATTCGCTCCCGGGTGTGGTTTACAGTATAAGCCGAGCATAAAATTTAAGACTGTACAGTAATTTCTTTGGTTACTTTACTAGAGCACGCAGGTGTTACCACGAGCTGTTGCTATGTATATAGTTTAATTAAGTAATTTCTTATGTATAAGACCGCCGCAACATTATTGTAAATAAAATCAGTAACAGCTAAACCATAGTAGTGTGGTATCATTTAATTTTCTGGTGACAAACTTTTGCTGCAAATGCCGTAAATGATATTTTAAGCGCTGGCATAAAGTCGCACTGTTATATTATTACCATAACATAAAGTATAACATGGTTAGATTTCTCTCGACTTTTCTTTCGCGCACTTTCCCTAGCAAATTAAGTGAACATCTTCTACGCGAAATAAAAAATAAAAAGATACCTAAGTCATTATTTTTAATACAAGCAGTTGATGCACGGCATGTGATATTTACTGCCGTTATTTGATGAGCTAGGACAGATAACACGCCTTGTTTGTTTGGGTTTTTTTTGCATGATTTTTAAATTTTCAAGCTGGAGTAATGATTAAGAAAAGCTAAAAGTCTGTTGATCCTTTTAATCCGTTTGATATATGGAATATTCTTACATCTCCCGGGCCAGGTGCAATAATGTCAGAAATGGGATTCGTTTGGGACAGTCTTAGGGTTCTCGCAAAATTCGCGAAAAATTAAATCCGCGGGGAATATATTGATACCAGTAATTATCCCAATACAAGCATTTAATGTACTGTGTACAGGGCATATGATATTTACCTCCATCAAGCGATAAGCTTAGAAGGGATCGCACCTGCTGAAAAGTCAAATTTATCTCTAAAGACTCATTTAACTAGTGAATCAAGTTGACTGTTTCCCACAACTTAAGTTGATACTTAAAACTTATATGTCTACCATTATTTAGGATGGAACGAAATCGCATTGTTGGTGTAAATATTGAGTTGCGCTCAACCCGGGGCTATGCGGCGTGGGAACATGCAGTAATATGCATTTCCATTACTGCCAATAAACAGGCTCAATTAAACCGAGCCTGCATTTTTTTTTATATTTTTCGTGTTCGGTGATTAGGGAATGAATTTCTATTGACATTTCGGTAACAGAACATGTAATGTCGTCGTCCTTACCTTATGATGTGATATATGAGAAAACTGAATTTACTTTTTTCATAATAAATAATCAGTTAAAGGCAACTATTACCTCTTAAATCAGTGGCTCTGTGCCTTTATTAACCCATAATACGCATAATTTTTATAATAAAAACATATTTCGAATTGAGGCTTAAGTTATTCATAGGAATATTAAATGCATTTACCTTTCTTTAACTTATAGACTATTCCATTGAACGTTCCCTGCTTCGTTTTCATCAGGAATGCTACTGACTCAAAAGTGGTCAATGTATACTTTTAGACTAATGGGTTGTTCCCTGCTCTTCAGTGATCTTCAATATGCAAGTTCTGTTCTGAGATCATTGTAACAATAACACCCGAGCTTTGGGTTTATGGTATACTATTGCTATTAAGTTAGACTGAAAGGTTAAGCCTGCTGATCTGGTTCTTTAGTGATCTTCAAAGCCAGATGTGTCTAAACAGAAGAAATATTATTGTAACTGTGATCTCCCTTTATTCACAATTAACTAAATTAGTTTATGTATATATATTAACCTGTCACAAAACTTGAAACAGTCACTTACAAAATATAAATACTAGCAGCTAACGTATACGTCATATTACTGTCGTTACCTGACGGTATTGCAGGGATTCGATCAAGTTGACATGCGATCTGTGTTTATATAATAATTTGTCGCATTTTAAATTAATTATTCAACTACAGAATGGATCTATACAAAATGAAAGACATGTTCATGGGTGAATCACATGTAAAAAAAACTGTACAATAAAAAATAACACTTTTTCCAATTTTAACGTCAGTATTCCCGTTTTGTAAATTTACTGGAATAACATTAATTTGCATAAGTCGATGCAGTCTTTAAATCAGGGCTAAATCAAAAAGATATAGAGGGTTTGAAGAAGCTTCCTGGTCAACAGGTCTACATCAGTGCTGTCTGATAAGGATCTAATATCACTGCAGTCTAATCAGTTTTCCAAGAGTCAAGTCTCATCAGGATCTACTATAAGGATCTCATATCATTGAAGTCGGAACAGGGTTCACAATTGTGAATTCTGATCTGGATCTACTGTAGTTTAGTCTGATAAAGATCTCATATCATTACACTCTGAGCAGGTTCTAAATCAGTGAAGTCTGATAAGGATCTAATATAATGCATTCTGAAAAGGGTCTACATGAGCAAAGTCTGATCTGGATCTGCTGAGGTGAAGAATTATCATTATCTAATTAGAGCAGTCTTTACATGGGGCTTCATCAGTAAAGTCTGTTCAGTGTTTCATTGGACTAAGTGTATTCTGATCTGAGTTTCAGCCGGTACAATCTAAGCATGGTCTAGGTCATAAACGCCTAAGAGTCTACATCAGTGCAGCCTGAGTATGATCTTTGTCAGTGCATTTCGATAATGTTTACCGTCCCACCGATATCTCAGTGAAGTCTGATAAGGATCTACACCTGTGCAGTACAGGCTGATTAGGATTAAAATCAATGCAGTCCGATGAGAATCTCAGTGTGATCGCA
Source organism: Corbicula japonica (assembly GCA_038501625.1). Taxonomy (NCBI): domain Eukaryota; kingdom Metazoa; phylum Mollusca; class Bivalvia; order Venerida; family Cyrenidae; genus Corbicula; species Corbicula japonica. The sequence continues at coordinate 77,869 of JAZAYU010001140.1, read as the reverse complement.
TTTCTTATCAGCCCTAAAATACTAAATATCAGCTACGTATGTGGGTCAAATAACTGCGACTAACATCCATATTAGTACTTTAGACTGCCCTCAGCAAGAAACAAATAATTCTCCACTTGAATTACTTGCTGAGGAGGCAAATCGCAAAATTACTGTCTGCTGTTGCAAGCACAATTTGATTTGTAAGACACCATTATGCTAACAGTATGTAAGATAATACTTTATCAAAATCTTTCAACAGTTGATGCAATATTAACTCAGAAATAACGGAAATATTTCACCGGAGACCTTAAAGACTATACTGTGATAATAGAACATCATACACTACATCACTCGAACGGTACAACTATTCTTAAGTAGTTTTCTGTTTTGATTTTAGTTATGATTTAACTAGGACAGTTTAAGATGTGACGCGCTCCTGGTGCTCTGCCTTTTAAATCAGCTAGCGAAAATTGTTACTTATATGCATATTTTAATAGTATATTTTAACTTTAATTATCTAAAAACTTGTTTAAACCTGTATTGTCAACCGATCTACCGACTCACATAACTTGATATCGATTTTAAAAAAACTTCAAAAGCCCTAAACATTAACTGGGCTTACGTCCAAAATTAATTTGTGAAACGCAGACGGAGTAAATACAACTAAAAATACATTTTTATTTTATTTTGTACACAGTGGATTAGAAGAAGATGAAATTATTTAACCTCATTATAAAGCAATGTTATTTTTTTTCAGTGTGGAATACAAGTACTTGACATGTGATTATACAGCTGTAATCAAGTTTAAATAGATTACATGTAGATTGTTACAAAATGGCAACAGGTGGAGGAAGTGATATAGAGAAAGGAACGGATGAAACGTTTGACTTTCTCTGCTCAGTATGCAAAGGAAAAAATAAGAACACCGAGGGAGATCAATTTTGCGTCGACTGTCACGATTATTATTGTTCTACCTGCGTGCAATGTCACATTGAGATCCCCGCTTTAAAAAAACCCACAAGATTCTGAACAAGGCACAGTTCAATACTTCATCAGGTGGACAGTTTCCAGCTGTTCTTACAGACAGGTGTAAAGAACATAAACACAAGACTGTGGACATGTACTGCAAACAACACGATACTGTGATATGTTCCATCTGTATGGTAAATCAACACAGGTTAGATTTTCACAACTTTCTTATACTATGTTTAAATAACTGCACGTTGACTTGATATTCAATTTGTGTAAAATTCACCCTTTTCGTCATTCTTACTACAAATATAAAGATAACTGGTGTAAGTTATATAAAAGTGCAAATGATTGATCTGTTATAATAAACAGGGATGAATTTCAATCTCAAATATTTAAAAATATGACAGGTTAACAATTCAATATTATGAACGTTTTCACTTTCAGTGGATGTCATCAGAAATTCTACGTTCCTGAATATATTGAAAACAACAGCGATATTGTGAATTCCACTATTCCCCACCAGTTAGACACCATAGCAAACAAGTTGGCTGAACTTCAGGACACCTTTACCAATGACAAAGAAAAACTCAAAAGTAGCAAACAGAAGTCACTGAAGCAGATCCAGAAGTACAGACAAGAAATAAACCAGATGCTGGACGAGCTAGAAAAGAAGACTATCAATGATCTAGAACAGAGAGTCCAGTCACTGACTGACAACACGGAAGCCTTCCTACAAGAACTTCAAGCTACCATGAATGATGTGCTGGCTACCAAGGATAGCTTGAAGTCTGCTAGTGGTAACAAGGCGCAGATGTTTGTCAGCATCAAGATGGCCGATGCAACTGCTTCCCGTGCTCGAGAGAAGATCAATACAAATGAAAGCCACTTTTCTTTAACAGAAATATTGTTCATGCCTCATGAAAAGCCTCAGTCTGTTTTGAAGGAAATACAAGCTCTAGGAATCATCGATTTAACAGAAACACTCCGATCAAAATTTACAACATCCAATTCCTCGCCAAAAGTAGCCAAGAACAAAACTAGCGCTCTGAAAATCAGTCGAAACTCACAGCTCCTACATCCTTAGTACCAGTAACCAAGAAACAAAGTCCAAAGTCTACAAGTTCTTTAATGCAGATCAATGACAAAAAACAATACAAAGTGAAAGTGAAATCTGACATTGGGACATGTGATATTCAAAGTGCTTGCACACTTGCTGATGGGACCATTATCCTGGCTGACCGAGGCAACAATAAGCTGAAACGTGTCAACAGTACATCCTACAGTGTCACTGACTACTGTGAAGTTCCTTGCTTTCCAATTCGAGTGTGTGCTATAACTGACCAGGAAGTGGCTGTAGCCTGTGACTCCAGTAATCTAATACAGTTTTTTTCTATAGGAATGTCACTGAAGAAGACAAGATAGATAAATACTAGGTTTAAAACCTACGCTTTAGCCTATGCTGATCGGAAGCTGTTTGTGTCTGACAGTAAATCAGTGTATGTTTACTCTGTGTCTGGAGAGAGACAGCAACAGTTCAGTTAGGGTCAATCTGGAGAGTGGATATTCTCTGATATCAGAAGTCTTGCTGTCAGCAGTGATCACTCTAAGATCTATATTGCTGACTATTGGACAGGTTTAATTATTCTTGATAGATCTGGTAAGTTTGTTGGACAGTTTGATGGTCCAGAACTAAAAGGAGCCCATGGAGTTTGTCTGTACAAAAATGACAATGTTCTTGTTTTTGGAACTGACTCTAAGAATGTGTTACTGTTCAGCATGGATGGTAAACTACTGGGCGAAGTTATGAAAACTAATGGAATTTGTCAGGCTGTATGCTGTACTGCAAACAATACTAAACTGATTGTATGTCTATTTCATAATGATGTCATTGAAGTGCATGATGTAAGTGAAACTAATATTAAAGGGTAAGGTACAGCCTTCTCAATTTAAACTGTACAATAATTATACACGCTTTTCATGTGCGACTGTACTTGTAACAGTACTTCTAGCTGTCAAACCAAGGGATATTATTATGAGGACTTTCTGATTGTTTAACCGCATGCGCGTATAAACTTAGTAAAATTATATTTTCACCATCAATGTTTACAAATTATCAACTAACCATAACGCGCATTTCTTTTGCTGTTTATATATCCATGATCATGCTTAAAAAGGTAGCCATGTGTAGTAACTTAATAAGTTTTTGATTGTCCTGTTCATTATACTTTTACGGATTTAGCAGTCGGACCTCAGTTTTAACACTTCGGTAAATACAAAACAGCTGTTTTACAGTTACTTGTCTTGCTTTACTCGTGCATAATTTCTATCAAAACATTGACCGACTACTAAAATTACTGATGTCTTTAAATACATTAAAGGAATTCATTCAGAAATCCGACAATATGACACCTATATAACGACATATCTAACGGTAACTGCCAATGAACACACCTGGACAAGAAAACTGATTAAAAATATATGTGAACAAATTATTCACTTAAGGTACTTCATACTTCCAGATAGTACAACTATAATTGTACTGATGATGAGCTGTGGAAATTAAATTATCATTTTTTCAACAATTTCCAAACAAACTGTTATTATATAAACAGATGAATATTGATAATAACAGGAGACAATTGTTGAAAAAAAAAGAATTTTGTTAGAAAATTAATAAAATGTGGTACCTGCTATGTTGTCTAATCCGGGTGTCAAAATAAAGCACTTTCCGCTCAAATATATCAAAAATAATTAATTACAATATCCAGTTCAATGTTCCATCTAGGGTCAACCAGTGTTACTTTTTCAAAATAACTTGAAAATATTGCTCTTATAAATCAAAATGTAAACACATCATCCTTTGTCCCACGAGGTCACTCACCCATGCAAAAAGCATGCAAATCATGCCCACTTGTGTTTACCTGTAGGACAGTTTAATCTCTACATGCATAACAATGTAAATCCTGTGTGTTGGTATTTGTGCAATGTTTTGAAATCCATTAAAGTCAATGTTTAAAAAGTCACACTGTGTTCTATGGCATGTTTGTACCAATCACACTGTATTCTGTGACATGTTTGTGCCAATCACACTGTGTTATGTGACATGTTTGTACCAATCACACTGTGTTCTGTGACATGTTTGTACCAATCACACTGTATTCTGTGACATGTTTGTACCAATCACACTGTGTTCTGTGACATGTTTGTACCAATCACACTGTGTTCTGTGACATGTTTGTACCAATCACACTGTGTTCTGTGACATGTTTGTACCAATCACACTGTGTTCTGTAACATGCTTGTACCAATCACACTGTGTTCTGTGACATGTTTGTACCAATCGCACTGTGTTATGTGACATGTTTGTATCAATCACACTGTGTTCTGTGACATGTTTGTACCAATCACACTGTGTACTATGACATGTTTGTACCAATCACACTGTGTTTTGTGACATGTTTGTACCAATCACACTGTGTTCTGTGCCATGTTTGTACCAATCACACTGTGTTCTGTTTCATGTTTGTACCAATCACAATGTGTTCTGTGACATGTTTGTACCAATCACACTGTGTTATGTAACATGTTTGTACCAATCACACTGTGTTCTGTGACATGTTTGTACCAATCACACTGTGTACTATGACAAGTTTGTACCAATCACACTGTGTTCTGTTTCAGGTTTGTACCAATCACACTGTGTACTATGACCTGTTTGTTACAATCACACTGTGTTCTGTGCCATGTTTGTACCAATCACACTGTGTTCTGTTTCATGTTTGTACCAATCACACTGTGTTCTGTGACAATTTAAAAATCAGTGGACTTTTTTAACATTAAACAATGAAAAAGTCATCTTGGTACTTTTTTAATTCCATTTAACAATAAACTTCAAATAACTAAAAATTCAAATTCAATAAAACTTTTCTGAATTTACAATGCTAAACAAACAAAAAAAGTTATCCAACAGTTACGGAGGAAAAGTTACTGAGGAAAATGTATTAAGTGGGTGTATGTTTTTCCTATTTTTCTAGATGTTAAAAGGTACATATCATCAGGTTATATGAAACAGACTGTTTGCAATCTGTCTTCAATCAAACAAACGCCAAATCAAGCATTTCAAGTGAACTATGTTAATAAAATTAGAATGCAGACCACTGTACATCCCTGTCTGTGCTAACAACAACACGGGTATTTTCATCGTGCCTGGTACTGCATTGTAATTCAACTGATTTCAAGGTTTATTAAATGTTGTGAGCTAAATATTTTCACTTATGTTTGTATACATTCACTTAAAATGTAATTTTAATGTTTAAGTAATAGAGGCCAAGCTCAAGCAAAACCATGAAGCAGTCAAAATAAAAAGTTACCTGCACATATATTTTATGCAGTACAATAATAGTATTTGTTTGAATTTTGACAAACAATTTGGAGTACTTGCGTATCAGTTGCAATGGAGGAACATTTTTTTAATAAAAACTCATGTGTGCAACTTATATTTAGACACAAATTATACGCGGATAAATTGATAATCGTGCATATTTTTCCTCCGTTACTTTTCTAGCTTCCTCCGTAACTTTCCTCCGTAACCCGAAATTACAAGGGTAAATTTTAATTATCTTACCACTTCTGACCATATTACTTGACGGCTTCTGTGATAATAACAGTCAGTTGATAACAATTTAATTAGCACTAGAAGCAATCATGAAACTTTTGGTTACGGAAGAAAAAGTTACGGAGGAATTTTTTTAAACATTTTTTTACTAATATTTGCAGAAAATAATACTTATTTAGTGATGGTATGTATTAATCAATTGATATTCATGTAATTGATGTAAACTGTTTGATCCATGGAATTAACATAGATTAAAAGAAGTGAAATACACAGTTACGGAGGAAAATTTTATTATCGGACATCAAGAATTTCGTGTTAAGGCTATGACCAACAAAAATATAAAAAAAAGCCACAGGTGTTTTAATTTTAAATACATAAAATTTGATAATTCTATAAAATATTTATGCCTTTATGACTGTTTTTATGTTATTTAATACCATCAGCAGTGAGGTTTAAAAATGGTTACGGTAGGAAAGTAGTTTTTTGGCGACATCCCTTAAAACCAGTGTCATTGTTTGAAAAGGCATCCAATTGCAACAGAACTTTCTAATATCATATTTTCACGTGCTTTAAACATTACAAACAGCAAATTTCTTAATTGCCAATCATCATATTTCAACAATTTTACTGTAAAAATAGATGTTTTGCCTGGCGACATGCAAAAAAGCGATGTTACTAGACATTTAGCATGCTATAAAACTTAAAGGAAGAAACATAAATGGCTATCCCAGTGATGTTTGTTCTAAGAAAACATAAGATCTCTCCCCAAAATAGCAATATTTAATTTTAGAGTTTTAACCTTGAAGATTTGGTCGTTCAAAGGCTGGCGACATGTTTTCTCAAAATTGAGTCATTTATTTTTAATCTGGCTGAATTGCATTTACTTTCATATAAATAAATAATTAGTTATTATACATGCAATAATTCCCTCTGAAATCAGTAGCCCTCTACTTTTATTGACCCATTATACCCAGAATTCGAACTATGGAAAACATCATCGCAATTGAGACTTATTTTCTTCAAGGGTTAAATACATTATCCTATCTTTAAATAATGAACTGTTCCATTGAGCGTTCGCTGTTTCGTTATCATCAGGTATGCTATTGTCTCAAAAGTGGTCAATGTAGACTTAGACTAAAAAATGTGCTTGCTGACCTGGGTCTTCAGTGATCTGCAATGCAAGTTCTGTTCTGACATCATTGTAACAATTAAATTCTAGTTTTTACACCATGGTATTACAACTTAATAAAGCAAACACTTCAGATAAGCAAGCAAACTTTGATCTTAATCTTTCTATTGAAAATGGATACGTTACTACTAAAAATATGATAAAAGAGACGATTTTAATTTTAATATAGTAAACATTCCGTTTTCAGACGACGATGTTCCTCGTGCAACATCTTACGGGGTTTATAACTCACAGCTTATTCGCTATTCTAGAGCTTGCAATGATGTTAATGATTTCAGTGACTGAAAAGATGTGCCTGCTAATCTGGGCCTTCAGTGATCTGCGATGCAAGTTCTGTTCTGACATCATTGTAACAATTAAATTCTAGTTTTTACACCATGGTATTATATAGCTGTTTAGTTAGCTTCCATGGCATCATGACAGAATGTCAGGCGAGCACACTTTTATAGTGACCCAGATTCAATTTGAGCCAGACTCAACACTTGTCAAAATCCATGTTCAAGTCTATTGTAAATCTTCTTTATCGTACACAGAAAATACACATACTGATCTTTGCTTGATCGCTCCCAGCTAGAGACACTGTCATTTGAAATTCACAGTAGCGCTATTTGTGCAGTGTGGCGGCCGTAAAAAGTCTCCCCGTACATTTAGTCAGTATTGTTATCAGTAAATTAACCCGTTACCGATGTCATGCAGTGATTGTTACGTATATCAGGGCTATCCGATCAACCTTTTTTGGGGTTGTCCAGGTTAGCTCAGTCGGTTGCGTCGCAGGAATTGCAGGGCCAGGCGCTATCGCCGTGACGATGCGGGTTCGCTCGCAGCTAGAGACACTGTCATTTTACATAACAGCTATCACTCCTACCTATACCAATTATTTTGCATATATTTTACCTATCACAAAACTTAAAATCTATCAATTGCAAAATCTAAATACTAGCAACTGATGTACATGTCACATCATACTACTGTCGTTACATGGCGTTATTGCGAGGATTCGATCAAGCTGACATGCGATCTATTATTATAAGACAAACTCATCACATTTCAAATTACTTTCTGAACTATAGAATGGAACAATACAAAAATACTAATTCACAGGTGGATGACATGTTCATGATAAATAGCTGTGCAATAATTATGACACTCACAGTGAAGTCTAATCAGGTTCTTTTCATCTATTTCAATAGTGCAGTAGCATTGTTTGTGCCGTGTGGCGGCTGTAAAAAGTCTCCCCGTACATTCAGTCAGTGCTGTTATCAGTTACGTCCTTTGAATGTCGTCGAGCACGATATGTATGTACTATGTTAATAGTACTTCTAAATTTACTTTTGTTTTTAATATTTCGACCAGTTTAAAGATGGGTGGTTTCAATATCCCAGCCAATATAAATTTGGGTATTGTTCAATCACCCCAACGATATACTTCTGTGTTGTCTGTGATATGCAGGATTTATATTCTCAGATCCCCTCTCGAAATTCTATTCGGTTTAGTTCCGCCCATTGTTTTCTCGTTTAGGACAAACCCATTCTTCTATCTGGGGACCATACGCCGCTGAACATGGAATGGTATTAATCTGAAAATACCGTATTGAAGGTTCAAATGTTCACCGCATTAGGCATTCCATCGTTTAGGATGGATCAAAATTGTGCTGTTCATTGGTGTAAATATTGAGTTGCGCTCAGCCCGGGGCTAGGCGGCGTTGGCAGTAATAAGCATTTCCATTACTGCCTATGAACAGGCTCAATCAAACCGAGCCTGCAATATTTTCATATTTGTCTTGTTCGAAGGTCTTCAAAGTTCATTTATTTCTATTTTACTGTCATCAGATCAGGATTTAATATCATTGCAGTCTTATTAGGGTCTACATTAGGGAAGTTTAAACAGGATCTACTGCAGTGTTGTCATATAAGAATCTTTTATCTAAGCAGTATGATCAGGGTAAGCATCAGTGTAGTCTGATCTGGATCTAATATCAGTGTAGTCTGAGCAAGATCTACATCAGTTCAGTTCGTACAGGATCTGCCGCAGGGTAGTCTGATCTGGATCTAATATCAGTGTAGTCAGAGCAAGATATACACCAGTGTAGTTTGTACATGATCTGCCGCAGGGTAGTCTGATCTGGATCTAATATCAGTGAAGTCTGAGCAAGAGTTACCTCATTGCAGTTTTTACAGAATTTGCCGCAGGGTAGTCTGATCTGGATCTAATATCAGTGTAGTCTGAGCAAGATCTACACCAGTGTAGTTTGTACATGATCTGCCGCAGGGTAGTCTGATCTGGATCTAATATCAGTATAGTCTTAACAGGATCTACACCAGTGCAGTTTGTACAGGATCTACATTAAGAAGAATGTAATCATATATTCATATGTGCTGTTTAGTTAAGATCTACATCTTGCATTCTTGTCAAGATCTACAGTCTGTACGAAGCCTTCCACCTGACGTCGTGTAAGGATCTTCATCAGATCACTTTTACATGGTCTACATCACTTTTGTCTGATCAGTGTTTTCATTAGACTAATTCCTGTCTGATCTTAGTCCAAGCGAGTACAATTTAATCGGGGTCTAGGTCATGAACGTCAGATAAGGGTCTCCATTAGTGCAGTCTGAGCAGAATCTATGTCAGTGCTGATAACGTTCACCTCGTGTCGTCTGATAAATATCTACCTAAGTGAACCCTGATAAGGATCTACACATCTGAAGTCCGATCTGGGTGTACATCCGTGCAGTATGATAAGAATATACATCCGTATAGGCTGATCAGCATTAACATCCTTGCAATCTGATGAGGATGCACATGCCAAAGAACCTGTTATCAGCTATGTATGACCGTATAACTGCGACTCACAACTGTAATATTATTATAGAATGTCCTCAGCAAGGAACAAAAACTAAACTTAAATTACTTGCTGAGGGGGCAAATGGCGAAGTTACTATGACACCATGTCTGCTGTTATCAGTTCCGCTTTTTTAAGGTCGTGCAGCACGATACTTGTATGATTAAAGAAAATGTAAAATTACATTTGTTTCAATATTTCGGCCAGAGGTATATAAGATAGGTATTTTCACTATTCCAGACAATAAAAAGTAGAACCGAGGTAAGATTTTCTTAAATTTCTTGAAAACTCTAACATTATTTTGACTAATTGGCACTTATGATTGTAGACCTGAATATACTTACGAAGATATCATGTATGTATTGTTTTGGTATATTGTCCATTAATTTCAGAGTTCTCATGCAAATGGTTTTTCTTTTTGTTTTAGTATGTTCTTGGTAATTAGAACATGAATTTGACTTAACTGAGCTTGCAAACATTAGTAAATAATTAGATACATTTCTTCACTAAAATCTATGTGGCAATTAGTATTTTACCCCAAAATTCATTTTAGAAATTTTAGCCAGAACAGGTTTACATATGACGCGTTCTGAGTGCGATGCTGTCTAAATCAGCTAGCAAATAATAAAAAAATAAATGGAAAACAACACAGAGACTTTAAAAATATTTATACTAGGATTTTCATCTTTTACAGTCTTCGTCAGGTATGAAATTTACAAAGGACCAATTAATTAAAAAAAACATATCTACTAAAATATCTGTTTTATCTCCAACGTGATATGTTCTATCTGTAAGGCAAAAATCGGAACAAAATGAATCAATCACATAGCGAAACTTGATACTTATAAGCATTCTTTAGTAGTATCACTTAAACTATGAAAAACCTAGCTTAAACCTGTATTATTAAACGACCTACACACCGACATACTTTGATATCAATTATAAATAACACTTCAACTAACTGGGCTTACGTCCAAAATCAATTTGTTAAACGCAGACGGAGTTAAAACGACTATATTATTTTTTTACGAAAACAAAAATGAACTTTATTTTGAAGAAGTTTTATTTATTTATTTCAGTGTAGATTTTTTATGTATACGAAATGTTATAAACTAAATTTATCTTTACAAAATGGCGACAGGCGTAGGAAGTAATAGCCTGAGCTAACTGTAGAAGGAAAATGTGATTAAGAAGTTGTAATCAACTAAAATTTCCAAAATGGCTGCAGGTGGAGGAAGTGATATAGAGAAAGGAACGGATGAAACGTTTGACTTTCTGTGCTCAGTATGCAAAGGAAAAAATAAGAACACTGAGGGAGATCAATTTTGCGTGGATTGTCATGATTACTATTGTTCTACCTGCGTAAAATGTCACAGTGAGATTCCCGTTTTAAAAAACCACAAGATTCTAAACAAGACACAGTTCAAGACTTCATCAGGCGGACAGTTTCCAGCAGTTCTTACAGAGAGGTGTAAAGTACATAAACACAAGCCTGTGGACATGTACTGCAAGCAACACGACACTGTGATATGTTCTATATGTATGGTTAACCAACACAGGTGATATTTTACAACAGACTTGTATTATAATTAAACAAATAAACATTGATCGAATTTTAAATTTTGTTTCGAATTCCCATTTTCATTACTGTTAATTAAATTGTATGGATAATTAAAGTCATGAAAATTATGCAAAGATGAACATTATTTAATCTGTTGAAATAAACAGAGATATTTTTAATATTTTCCGATTTGAAAATTCAATATTGTGAACGTTTTTACTTGCAGTGGATGCCATGAGAAGTTCTATGTTCCGGATTACATTAAAAACAACACCGATACGGTCAATTCCAATATTCCCGATCAGTTGGATATGATAGCTAAAAGTCTAGCTGAACTTCAGGACACCTTCATCAAAGACAAGGAAAACCTCAAAAGTGGCAAGGAGAAGTCTCTGAAGCAGATCCAAAAGTACAGACAAGAAATAAACCAGATGCTAGACGAGCTAGAGAAGAAGACTGTTAGTGATCTAGAACAGAGAGTCAAGTCACTAACTGACAAGACTGAAGCCGCCCTACAAGAACTTCAAGCTTCCATGAATGACGTGCTGGCTGCAAAAGATAGCTTGAAGTCTGCTAGTGGAAACAAAGCGCAGATGTTTGTCAGCATCAAGATGGCCGACGCAACTGCTTCCCGTGCTCAAGAGAAAGTCAATACAAATAAAAGCCAAGTTTCTTTAACAGAGATTTCGTTCATGCCTCATGAAAAGCTTCAGTCTGTTTTGAAGGAGATACAAGCTCTAGGAGTCATCGATTTAACAGAAACACTCCGATCAAAAGTTACAGCACCCAATTCCTCGCCACATGTAACTAAGAACAAAACTAGCGCTATATCCTCTGAAAATCAGTCGAAACACACAGCTCCTACATCCTTAGTACCAGTAACCAAGAAACAAAGTTCGAAGTCCAATCCTTCCTTACTGCAAATTAAAGGCAAGAAAAGATACACAGTAAAAGTGAAATCTGACAGTCGGACATGTGATATTAAAAGTGCTTGCACACTTGCTGATGGGACCATTATCCTCGCTGACTATGCCAACAGCAATCTGAAACGTGTGAACAATATATCATACACTGTAACAGACTATTGTGAAGTTCCTTACTGTCCATGGCAAGTGTGTGCCATCACGGACCAGGAAGTTGTTGTATCCTCTTACACAAGCAGTCTAATACAGTTTGTTTCAGTAGGAAGGACAATGAAGAAGACCAGACAGATACACCTTGGGTTTCCATGCTATGCTTTAGCCTATGCTGAAGGGAAGCTGTTTGTGTCTGACAGTACACATCAGTGTATGTGTACTCTGTGTCTGGAGAGAGACAGCAGCAGTTCAGCAAGAATCAATCAGGCAGCAGATATTCTCTGATATCAGAAGTCTTGCTGTCAGCAGTGATCACTCTAAGATCTATGTTGCTGACTATTATAATGGTTTAATTATTCTTGATAGAAATGGTCAGCTTGTTGGACAGTTTAATGGTCCAGAACTGAAAAACGCCCAAAGTGTTTGCTTATACAGCAATGACAGCGTTTTGGTCTGTGGATTAAGCTCTAAGAATGTGTTACAGTTCAGGCTGGATGGTAAACTGCTGGGAGAAGTACTGAAAACTGATGGATATTGTCAGGCTGTATGCTGCAATAGCAACAATACTGGACTGATTGTGTGTCAGAGTGATGACATTGAAGTTCATGATATCAATTGTGAGTGAAAATAAAACATAAATATATTAAAGCAATTCATACAAAGTCCGACGAAATGACACACTTTTGTTATAATATTTTCAACAGTATCGGCCCATGGATTCACTCGGACAATGAAAGTATTTAAAAAAGTGTTAAATTGTTCACTGTAACAGAAAAATTAATTGTATCTTATTTTTATTAAATACTTGTTTTTAACACCTTAACAACTGAATTATTTTAACAATTTCTGGATTCATTAGCAATAAAATCTGATATGTTAAGAAGTTTGAAGCAAACAAAATGGTTTCATAAACGACTAGAGCATATAAGATATCAGTTAATTTTATATTAATTGTAAATAGTATTGCCCCTGCTGGGTGCAAACACGTACGACAGCACCTAGCCATGCAATGCGAATAACGCTACCTAATGAGGTAACCGGGACAAGCCCAAAACGAGGTTGATCGAATAACCCTGATAAACATAACTGACAACTGATAACGATAAGTTGCTGATAATAAGTGCTGAATATATGTACGGGGAGACGTTTTTACGTCTGCACACACTCCACTAATAGCGAAACAGTGAATTTTAAATGATATTACGGCGACAGCGCCTAGCCATGCAATGCCAATTACGCTACGAAATGAGGTAACCGGGACAAGCCCAAAACGAGGTTGATCGATTAACCCTGATAAACAAAACTATCATCGAATGACATCTGATACAGATAAGCTGCTGATAACAAGTGCTGAATATATGTATGGGGAGCTACATCAAATAAAACACATTTTCCTTTATTTTTAAGTACAAGAAACAGTAGTAGTAGTAGTAGTAGCAGTAGAAGTAGTAGTAGTAGTAGTAGAAGTAGTAATAGTATTAGTAGTAGTAGTAGTAGTAGTAGTAACTGTAGTTAAATATTAATATATAATCAAAATATCAGTAAGGGTTTTTAAATCATGTGAGCACAAATATTAAGACTACAGCTGTTTTATTGGACATCTGTATTAAAGCAGACACTTGTTTTCATCGGCCAGTACACACGGGCTTTGCAAAACGTATATATTATGTACCAGGTTTATTTCACCCATTTGCCATTTTCAATGGTCTTACGGAAATGGCAATATGTCCTGCTACGAAATAGCTAAGAATATGCTATTCATGAATCTGAGACAAACCATCTCTCTGGACAAGTATCTCCTTTCAACACCACTTAATGTGCATTTCTTTTTCATTTGCATATGCAAAGCATTCGGTCCCGGGTGTGGTTTACAGTATAAGCCGAGCATAAAATTTAGACTGTTCAGTAATTTCTTTGGTTACTTTACTAGAGCACGCACGTGTTACCACGAGCTGTTGCTATGTATATAATTTAATTAAGGAATTTCTTATGTATAAGACCGCCGTAACATTATTGTAAATAAAATCAGTAACAGCTAAACCATGGTAGGGTGGTATCATTTAATTTTCTGGTGACAAACTTTTGCTGCAAATGCCGTAAATGATATTTTAAGCGCTGGCATAAAGTCGCACTGTTATATTATTACCATAACATAAAGTATAACATGGTTAGATTTCTCTCGACTTTTCTTTCGCGCACTTTCCCTAGCAAATTACGTGAACATCTACTCCTCGCGAAATAAAAAGATACCTCAGTCATTATTTTTAATACAAGCAGTTGATGCACGGCATGTGATATTTACTGTCGTCATTTGATGAGCTAGGACAGATAACGCGCCTTGTTTGTTTGGGTTTTTTTTGCATGATTTTTAAATTTTCAAGCCGGAGTAATGATTAAAAAGCTAAATGTCTGTTGATCCGTTTAATCCGTTTGATATATGGAATATTCTTACATCTCCCGGGCCAGGTGCAATAATGTCAGAAATGGGATTCGTTTGGGACAGTCTTAGGGTTCTCGCAAAATACGCGAAAAATTAAATCCGCGGGGAATATATTGATACCAGTAATTATCCCAATACAAGCATTTAATGTACTGTGTACAGGGCATATGATATTTACCTCCATCAAGCGATAAGCTTAGAAGGGATCGCACCTGCTGAAAAGTCAAATTTATCTCTAAAGACTCATTTAACTAGTGAATCAAGTTGACTGTTTCCCACAACTTAAGTTGATACTTAAAACTTATATGTCTACCATTATTTAGGATGGAACGAAATCGCATTGTTGGTGTAAATATTGAGTTGCGCTCAACCCGGGGCTATGCGGCGTGGGAACATGCAGTAATATGCATTTCCATTACTGCCAATAAACAGGCTCAATTAAACCGAGCCTGCATTTTTTTATATTTTTCGTGTTCGGTGATTAAGGAATGAATTTCTATTGACATTTCGGTAACAGAACATGTAATGTCGTCGTCCTTACCTTATGATGTGGTACATGAGAAAACTGCATTTACTTTTTTCATAATAAATAATCAGTTAAAGACAACTATTACCTCTTAAATCAGTGGCTCTGTGCCTTTATTAACCCATAATACGCATAATTTTTATAATAAAAACATATTTCGAATTGAGGCTTAAGTTATTCATAGGAATATTAAATGCATTTACCTTTCTTTAACTTATAGACTATTCCATTGAACGTTCCCTGCTTCGTTTTCATCAGGAATGCTACTGACTCAAAAGTGGTCAATGTATACTTTTAGACTAATGGGTTGTTCCCTGCTCTTCAGTGATCTTCAATATGCAAGTTCTGTTCTGAGGTCATTGTAACAATAACACCCGAGCTTTGGGTTTATGGTATACTATTGCTATTAAGTTAGACTGAAAGGTTAAGCCTGCTGATGTGGTTCTTTAGTGATCTTCAAAGCCAGATGTGTCAAAACAGAAGAAATATTATTGTAACTGTGATCTCCCTTTATTCACAATTAACTAAATTAGTTTATGTATATATATTAACCTGTCACAAAACTTGAAACAGTCACTTACAAAATATAAATACTAGCAGCTAACGTATGTCATATCATATTACTGTCGTTACCTGACGGTATTGCAGGGATTCGATCAAGCTGACATGCGATCTGTGTTTATATAATAATTTGTCGCATTTTAAATTAATTATTCAACTACAGAATGGATCTATACAAAATGAAAGACATGTTCATGGGTGAATCACATGTAAAAAAAACTGTACAATAAAAAATAAAACTTTTTCTAATTTTAACGTCAGTATTCCCGTTTTGTAAATTTACTGGAATAACATTAATTTGCATAAGTCGATGCAGTCTTTAAATCAGGGCTAAATCAAAAAGATATAGAGGGTTTGAAGAAGCTTCCTGGTCAACAGGTCTACATCAGTGCTGTCTGATAAGGATCTAATATCACTGCAGTCTAATCAGTTTTCCAAGAGTCAAGTCTCATCAGGATCTACTATAAGGATCTCATATCATTGAAGTCGGAACAGGGTTATCAATTGTGAATTCTGATCTGGATCTACTGTAGTTTAGTCTGATAAAGATCTCATATCATTGCACTCTGAGCAGGTTCTAAATCAGTGAAGTCTGATAAGGATCTAATATAATGCATTTTGATCAGGGTCTACATGAGCGATGTCTGATCTGGATCTGCTGAGGTGAAGAATTATCATTATCTAATTAGAGCAGTCTTTACATGGGGCTTCATCAGTAAAGTCTGTTCAGTGTTTCATTGGACTAAGTGTAGTCTGATCTGAGTTTCAGCCGGTACAATCTAAGCATGGTCTAGGTCATAAACGCCTAAGAGTCTACATCAGTGCAGTCTGAGTATGATCTTTGTCAGTGCATTTTGATAATGTTTACCGTCCCACCGATATCTCAGTGAAGTCTGATAAGGATCTACACCTGTGCAGTAAAGGCTGATTAGGATTAAAATCAATGCAGTCCGATGAGGATCTCAGTGTGATCGCATTTCTTATCAGCCCTAAAATACTAAATATCAGCTACGTATGTGGGTCAAATAACTGCAACTAACATCCATACTAGCACTTTAGACTGCCCTCAGCAAGAAACAAATAATTCTCCACTTGAATTACTTGCTGAGGAGGCAAATTGCAAAATTACTGTCTGCTGTTGCAACAACAATTTGATTTGTAAGACACCATTATGCTAACAGTATGTAAGATACATACTTTATCAAAATCTTTCAACCGTTGATGCAATATTAACTCAGAAATAACGAAAATATTTCACCGGAGACCTTAAAGACTATACTGTGATTATAGAACATCATACACTACATCACGCGAACGGCACAGCTATTCTTAAGTAGTTTCTGTTTTGTTTTTAGTTATGATTTAACTAGGACAGTTTCAGATGTGACGCGCTCCTGGTGCTCTGCCTTTTAAATCAGCTAGCGAAATTTGATACTTATATGCATATTTTAATAGTATATTTTAACTTTAATTATCTAAAAACTTGTTAAAACCTGTATTGTCAACCGATCTACCGACTCACATAACTTGATATCGATTTAAATAAAACTTCAAAAGCCCTAAACATCCAACTGGGCTTACGTCCAAAATCAATTTGTGAAACGCAGACGGAGTATAAACAACTAAATACATTTTTACTAAAAAAAAGTTATTATGAAACCAGTTGTATTTATTTTATACAGACTGGACTATAAAAAGATGAAATTATTTAACTTCATTATGAAGCCGTATTTTATTTTCAGTGCGGAATACATGTGATTATACAGCTGTAATCAAGTTTAAATAAATCGTTACAAAATGGCGACCGGTGGAGGAAGTGATATAGAGAAAGGAACGGATGAAACGTTTGATTTTCTGTGCTCAGTATGCAAAGGAAAAAATAAGAACACTGAGGGAGATCAATTTTGCGTGGATTGTCATGATTACTATTGTTCTACCTGCGTAAAATGTCACAGTGAGATTCCCGCTTTAAAAAACCACAAGATTCTAAACAAGGCACAGTTCAAGACTTCATCAGGCGGACAGTTACCAGCAGTTCTTACAGAGAGGTGTAAAGTACATAAACACAAGCCTGTGGACATGTACTGCAAGCAACACGACACTGTGATATGTTCCATCTGTATGGTTAACCAACACAGGTGATATTTTACAACAGACTTGTATTATAATTAAACAAATAAACATTGATCGAATTTTAAATTTTGTTTCGAATTCCCATTTTCATTACTGTTGATTAAATTGTATGGATAATTAAAGTGATGAAAATTATGCAAAGATGAACATTATTTAATCTGTTGAAAAAAAAACAGAGATCTTTTTAATATTTTCCGATTCGAAAATTCAATATTGTGAACGATTTTACTTGCAGTGGATGCCATGAGAAGTTCTATGTTCCGGATTATATTAAACACAACACCGATAAGGTCAATTCCAATATTCCCGATCAGTTGGATATGATAGCTAAAAGTCTAGCTGAACTTCAGGACACCTTCATCAAAGACAAGGAAAACCTCAAAAGTGGCAAAGAGAAGTCACTGAAACAGATCCAGAAGTACAGACAAGAAATCAACCAGATGCTAGACGAGCTAGAAAAGAAGACTATCAATGATCTAGAACAGAGAATCCAGTCACTGACTGAAAAGACTGAAGCCGCCCTACGAGAACTCCAAGATACAATGAAAGACATGCTGGCTGCAAAAGATACCTTGAAGTCTGCTAGTGGTAACAAGGCGCAGATGTTTGTCAGCATCAAGATGGCCGATGCAACTGCTTCCCGTGCTCAAGAGAAAGTCAATACAAATAAAAGCCAAGTTTCTTTAACAGAGATTTCGTTCATGCCTCATGAAAAGCTTCAGTCTGTTTTGAAGGAGATACAAGCTCTAGGAGTCATCGATTTAACAGAAACACTCCGATCAAAAGTTACAGCACCCAATTCCTCGCCACATGTAGCCAAGAACAAAACTAGCGCTATATCCTCTGAAAATCAGTCGAAACACACAGCTCCTACATCCTTAGTACCAGTAACCAAGAAACAAAGTTCGAAGTCCAATCCTTCCTTACTGCAAATTAAAGGCAAGAAAAGATACACAGTAAAAGTGAAATCTGACAGTAAGACATGTGATATTAATACTGCTTGCACACTTGCTGATGGGACCATTATCCTCGCTGACTATGCCAACAGCAATCTAAAACGTGTGAACAATATATCCTACACTGTAACAGACTATTGTGAAGTTCCTCACAACCCATGGCAAGTGTGTGCCATCACGGACCAGGAAGTTGTTGTATCCTGTACCTCAATATGTCTGATACAGTTTGTTTCAGTAGGAAGGACAATGCAGAAGACCAGACAGATAAACATTGGGTTTCCATGTTATGCTTTAGCCTATGCTGATGAGAAGTTGTTTGTGTCTGACAGCAGGACATCATTGTATGTGTACTCTTTGTATGGAGAGAGACAGCAGCAGTTCAGCCAGGATCAACCTGGACAGCAGATATTCTCTAACATCTTCAGTCTTGCTGTGAGCAGTGATCACTCTAAGATCTATGTTGCTGACGGGAATAAAGGTTTAATTATTCTTGATAGAAATGGTCAGCTTGTTGGACAGTTTAATGGTCCAGAACTGAAAGGAGCCCATAGTGTTTGCTTATACAGCAGTGACAGCGTTTTGGTCTGTGGATTAGTCTCTCAGAATGTGTTACAGTTCAGGCTAGATGGTAAACTGCTGGGAGAAGTACTGAAAACTGATGGATATTGTCAGGCTGTATGCTGTACTGCCAACAATACTAAACTGATTGTATGTCTATATAAAAAGGATGCCATTGAAGTGCATGAAATCAATTGTGAATGAAACTACTAAATACTTTAAATTAAGCAATTCATACAGAAATCCGACAAAATGACACACCTATATAACGACATATTTAACGGTAACAGTTACTGCCAATAAACACACCTGGACAAGAAAACTGATTACAAATAAATGTCAATAATTTATTTAATTTAAACGGAAAATGAATTATATTTAAAGTTTAACGAATAGATACGTGCTTTAAAACCCGTGGGCATTATTTTAACACTCAGGTTTCTGTACAAATATATTCTCTATGAAGAGGTAGGCAGCAAACAGAATGGTTTCATAATGGAATGATGAATCAAAATATCAATTATGTTTTAGCTACAGAAAATGCAAAAACTTGTTCTTTTATCTTTGTTCCATTAAATTCTACCTATCTAAATAATTATATCGAATTTGATGCATGGAATATTTATCTTTGAAATATCAAATGTGTTGTGTAAATACTAGCATTTAATTTTTGTATAGGTTTTAAATGACATTAGCGATATTAAGTCTAATCTGTGTAAAAAGACATGTTCACAAAGCATCAAACCGTTTTCTGCAGTAAGAATGTATAATTTATGCACCAGTGAACAAAAGGCGTGTGTAACAAGAAATATCTTTTAAAAAGATAAACGGCGTCGACTGTATATGAAATGATGAATTTTGTAGCTGGTATTATTCACTTCATCTTGATTTAGATCTACGTGTAAATTAAATAATTTCATTGTGAATCCTTCACGATGACATAATAGCGGATCCGCAGTTTTTTCGCGTAACATATTACACGTAGTTGCCAGATTTAAGACAAGGAAGCACATTGTAAAATTCTCAGTCGTGATAAAGAATGAGTTTTATATAAGAAACGTATTGTAAGAGGCATTGGTTGTGTTTATTCTTAAAACATAATGTATCAGATGATATATCAATTGCTGAAAGAATAAAATATTTTTAGTGAAGACTTCAAGACTTAAATAGCGAACTCATTGTTTATATCGCGTAGTATATTATATACAGCTGCCCGATTTAAGAGACGGGTAAACATTTCAATATCTGAAAGAGCTGGGATAAATTTCTAATAACTAAATATTCAAAAATATTACTATAATTCAAGCTCGCAGATTTTATTACCTAAATTTTCAGCTTTACAGTGAAAGTGTAACATCGTTTTCTTTAAGCCATTTCCACTTACTTTCACTTTCATTTTGTATAGGTTGATATAAAAGAGTGACTTTATTGTTGTTGACAAAAAATCCTAGCAAATGATGAGTACTGTAGTGTGCCTCATTTCAACATATTTCAACACAAGAGAATAAAAGATATAAACGTCACAGCAATAATCGTTTCAAACAGTGTATTAACTAATTGTTTAAAAATCCCACTAGATACCTCTTCACCCTGCTAGATGCCTCTCCAGCGGAAATAGCTACCAATCGCAATAGTTTATTTAATTTTCCCGCTGCATTATAATATAATACGAGTGTTATTTACATCACTTCATTGGTTAATAAATTAGGTCAAAAGTGAGCTTGGACAGCTAACGCCGAAAAAAGCATCAAATCGTTTTCTGCAGTAAGAATGTATAATATATGCACCAGTGAACAAAAGGCATGTGCATAAAAGCATCAAACCGTTTTTGCAGTAAGAATGTATTGTCTATGCACCAGAGAACATGACGTTGGGTGATATGTTGGTGTAATACTTTTATGAAAAAGGGTTTGCAGGGTTCGGAGAGGGGGGGGGGGGGCAAAAAACAACAACAAAATCACAAGAATGTAGAAGCTAAAATATCAGATTTTTTATTTCACTTTAATTTTGATGAAAATACATGTGTTATCGTGGAATTTATTAATCCAGTCGGTTTATGTCTAGTATTACTATATTGTAAATAATCAGTTTGTAATTATGTTAATCTCTTAGTCGAGTGAATTATTGCCATAATTCAATCTGTCTCTCAAAATACACACAATTTAATGGTATTTCAACTATGAAGTGTTAATAATTGCTCTCCTTCTCTCGTTTTGAAGTGTATGCTTACATTTATTATAACAACAACACTGTGTTCTCATTGACATACTCTTTAATAATCACTGCTCTGCTTTTGTAACATTAAAAAGTAAAAAGTCACTTTAATCGTTTCTCTAGTCCATTTGAACAATCAACTTTGTACACTGTAGACTATTCAGTAATAAATACAGTGAAGAAAGTATTTAGCCCCAATGAACAATATATGGACTCGTTTAATTGATAGAAAGACAATGGCATCAATTACAGAGTTAATTTAAACACAAAACACATGGTTGTTTGAACTGTGTGGCGTCTGTAAAAAGTCTCCCCATTTGTTCAATCAGTGCTGTTAGTGCTGTTATCAAGTAATGTCTTTTGAAGGTCAGTAAGCATGATGCATAAACATGTTAATACATGTAGCACATTCAAAATCCTTTTAATATTTCGGCCTGTTTTAGATGGGTGGTTTCAATATCTCAGCCAATATAGATTTGGATATTAGTTTTTCATTCACCCCAATGAAACACTTTATTCTTTTTATGCCCCCACAAAGTGGGAGGCATATAGAGTTGCACTCGTCCGTCCGTACGTCCCCAAACCGTGTGGCATCAACTCCTCCTAAACTATAAGGCGGATTTCTTTCACACTTGCACAGATGATCAAGCAGGATGTGTAGATAATCGTAAAGAAAGTATTTTTCCTGCGACTATTTTTACCAGAGTTATGGCCCTTTGTTAATTTCAGTAATTAAATCTTGTGGCGTCAACTCCTCCTAAACTATAAGGCAGTTTCTTGCAAACTTGCACAGATGATGAAGCAGGATGTGTAGATGATCGTGAAGAAAGGATTTTTCCTGCGACCATTTTTACCAGAGTTATGGCCCTTTTGTTGTTGTTTTTTTTTCAGTAATAATATCTTGTGGCATGAACTCCTCATTTACTTTTGGACAGATTTCTTTCTAACTTGCACACATTATAAAGCTGGATGGGTAGATGATCATAAAGAAAAGATTTTTTCCTGCTGCCATTTTACCACAGTTATGGCCCTTTGTTTATTTTACTTACAAAATTTTGAGGCTTCAACTCAACATTTTCTATTTAGCTGATTTCTTTCAAACTTGCACAGATGATTAGACATGATGTGAAGATTGTTGTAAAGGACATTGTCTTGCAACAATTTTCACCAGAGTTATGGCCCTTTGTTTATGTTAGTTATTAACTTTTGTGGCACTTACTCCTCATTTACTAATCATGATCACCACATGTTGTTAATACCTGGTAAAAAATTTTGTAACAAATGTTGTTGCAGCAGTGGGGGCATCAGTGTCTTAAGGACATAGTCTAGTTATTTCTTGCCTTTTGCACACTCTGCGATGCGGAGGATTTATAATCTCAGATGTTCTGCTAAAATTCTATTTTGTTCAGTTTTGTTTGCTCGACGTTTAGGATAAACCTTTTTTATTTGGTGACTATAAGCTGCAGAACATTGAATGGTACTAATCTGAAAATACCGCATTAAAGGTTCCATGTTTACTGCCATATGAACACTGTCGTTTGGGTCAAAGCAAAGTTGTACTCATTACTGGTTTAAATAACACGATGCTAGACGGCATGTGCAGTTGACTAACTTCAGTATATTACGTCTGTTACTTAAAGATGTTACGACACTCATATAGCATATTAACGTTTTTTCCCTGGGTAAAAGATAAGATTTCCTTTCCCCGGGAAATCACACAGAAATACTTAATAATATCCGGTATGCAAGAAAAGAAAATCTTATTCAAGGGTTGTTTTGGGCAGGAACAAGGCTCTGCCGTGTTATCACTCAAGAACATTTGCCCAAGGACTGAATTGTGCTTACAGTCGAAAACCTCTATTAAAACATTGACATCCTCTGGTACTGGGTATGTGTCGAAATAGTTGGGGGGGGGGGGGGGGGGTCTTAACTGCGGAGAAAAAAAATTGCACAACAGTAAAAAGGGATATTTTAATAGTGGTCTCATTATTGAGTTCCTCTTAACATCCAGGGGGTCTTTTTATGAAAAGTTTAACTGTAATTCAAAATGACTATTAATCAAATATGCAAATCAGGAATGGCCTCATCCAGCAGGCGCAGCCTTCCCACACCGTCAAAAATCAGATAGGAGAGAGAGCATTGTTATACAATGATCAATTCCAATATTAACTCTACAATTTAAAATTAGAATGTGTCCTCAGACACAGATGCCCCCACTGCTGCAACAATAAAGAGGAGAGAGAGAGCATTGTTATACAATGACCAATGTCAATATTAACGCTACAATTTAAAACTAGAATGTGTCCTCAGACACAGATGTCCCCAGAGAATAAAAGAGAGCATTGTTATACAATGATCAATGTCAATATTAACGCTACAATTTAAAACTATAGTGTGTCCTCAGACACAGATGCCCCCAGAGAGGAGAGAGAGCATTGTTATGCAATGATCAATTTCAATATTATCGCTACAATTTAAAACTAGAATGTGTCCTCAGACATAGATGCCCCCACTGCTGCAACAATATTTGTAATAACAAAGGGACACAGCAGACGCAGCCTCCTCACACCGTCAAAAATCAGAGAGGAGAAGAGAGCATTGTTATACAATGATTAATTTCAATATTAACTCTACAATTTAAAACTAGAATGTGTCCTCAGACACAAATGCCCCCACTACTGCAACCTCCCCACACCGTCAAAAATCAGAGAAGAGAGAGAGAGCATTGTTATACAATGATCAATGTCAATATTAACGCTAAAATTGAAAACTAGAATGTGTCCTCAGACACAGATGCCCCCAGAGAGGAGTTAGAGCATTGTTATACAATGATCAATGTCAATATTAACGCTACAATTTAAAACTAGAATGTGTCCTCAGACACAGATGACCCCAGAGAGGATAGAGAGCATTGTTATACAATGATCAATGTCAATATTAACTCTACAATTTAAAACTAGAATGTGTCCTCAGACACAGATGCCACTAGAGAGGAGAGAGAGCATTGTTATACAATGATCAATGTCAATATTATCGCTACAATTTAAAACTAGAATGTGTCCTCAGACACAGATGCCCCCACTGCTGCAACAATATTTGTAATAACAAAGGGACATAAATCTGGTAAAAATTGCCTCATGAAAAAATCCTTTCTTTACGATCGTCCACACATCCTGCTTGATCATCAATGCAAGTTTGAAAGAAATCCGCATGGTAGTTGAGGAGAAGTAATCGCCACAAGATGCAAGACTATATGGCTCCCACTTCATGAAGGCATAAGAATGAGAACCGGAGGGGTTAGATTCAAATACTGAAACTGACTTCAAGATGTGTTTACCTTAAGCAAGGCTGCCACCTGCCCCATTGGGTGGTCTACAATCCAGAGTTCATTTATGTCTTTTCCAACCAGTTGTGGTACGCTAAAGTCCAACACAAACATCTCTGCTCTATGTTCACCCTAAACACAGAGTGCAAGTAAGACAAACAGCAAGTCCAAAGTTCATCTATACCTTTTCACAGGTCTAAATTTCAGATGGTTAAGATTTGAGTCTGGTCTCCAATCTCAGTTTTATGATCTTTGGCCCTGGCTGCATCAATATTTTCTATAAAAAAGTATACTATTCCCAAATTCAAACGCCTTCAGAGGTAAGGCAGTGTGAGGAATTTTTTTCCCAAATATTTTGTAGTATTTCTAAAACGCTCTAGTGTAATTAAAGTATAAATCAGTTTAGAACTGAATATATTTATGGATTTTGAATTAAACTTTCACCATAGAATAAGGTAATACGTGAAAATCATTTTGAATACAAACGGGCTTGAAGGAGTCGGAATGGAAAGTATGTGAATGGGAGAATAATGGAAATTATTAGGTAAGGGATTACTTTATCATTATTTAATTTAACACTAGATATATATGCATCTTATTTTGTGTGCGACCAGTGTTGAACCAGATCAACTGGCAAATATGTTGCCAAATCTAATATTATGCGGAAGGATAATTCCCAAGCTCTTTTATCTTGAGTTTCTAAGGTTAAACCAAGGTAAATCCAATTCCCGTAGACCTAAATGTTAAATTCTCAATATTCAATGTACATTTAACATGATTTCTTTCATCTAAATTACTAGACAGCCATATATTACCGTGAAGATCTACATTTCATCTATTCAAAAAAACACAGGAAATAGGGGGTTAACTTACTTGTAAGAAAATTACTGATCTCTAACCGGACAGACCCTATTTTAAACGCGGTATCGCAAATACGGTGCCAAAAATATACATCCGCTGATCTTGAACTAGTTCGCCTCTACCAAACGAGATATAGGCATGAAATTGCTTTCATTTATTTTCCTGATATGTTATGTCTGCAAACAAGCCACAAACAGGCCGATTTCTAACAGTTAAGAGGCCCCCAGATGACGAGAAAAATAGCATATTATTAAAACGGACTTTATTCGAATGGACCACGGAGGGATACAGCGTGATTTGGTTTAGTTCAACCTATAAGCATTATCAAACGAAAACGAGTTGTCGTGTTATATAATTACTACCTTGCACATCATTACGTCCAAGTCATGGCCCGAACGGTGTCTGGCGTCATGTTTTTAGACATTACGGTTGTTTTTATGTTTGGCAAGAACTTACAATTATTATCTATTGTTTCTTTGTCACTAAAAGAAAATATAGTTACATATTTTAGGTCTAATAATGTTATTTTTATCGCCGAATGCATAATAAGCAACAACATCTTCTCAACTTTAACATGTATACATGTAAACACATTATTCGACAGAAACACACTTACTACATGTATATTAAAGATAATAACAAAAGTAATCGGTCAGATGACGTCCATAGAGATACTAGGTACAAAACGTTCAGTAATCGTACTCGTATAATTATCTAGACCTGGCATGTGCTATATAATGTAGAACTGGTTTTATTCGTGTTAGTTTTATATCCGCTAATATTCGCGAATCGCTTACCTCGCGAATTCATAAATACCGGGGAAATAATCAAGATGAGTTTCAATATATCCGCACTCTCTTACACTATCGGCTCATTACATTCACCTCTGTTATAGGCTGGGACTACTTTCAACTACTTTTACTTAAACTCAAAAAAATAGTTCACCAATTACATTTAAAATAGCTTGGGTGTTTTCGGTTTTAATCAAAGATAGTGAAGATTTCTGTCATTCGTTTTATCTCAAGCTTTCAAATTCACAATTATAACTCTATAAAATAAGTCTGTCGAGTTTGGTCAAAAATCTTGACATTGAGCCTTTTGCAGAGATGTAAAGTGAGTGTAAGGAACGACAACTCTGCGAAGGAGATTGATATATCCGAAAATACGTTTACCCAAAAATAAGCAACTTAAAATAGAACCGTTAACCACTTTAAACGCCACATATAATTCCTTTTTGGCCACAATTCGTTTATTTGATTTAATCATTGAAATAAATTTGGCAAAACATATACACGACTGATGATGTCGCGAATTTATAAATACGCGAATAAGGAAAATAACTGATTTTTTTACAATAATCGCGATAATTTGACCTCGCGAAATTAAAGCATTTTACAGTATTCTCGTTGGACTTTCGCCCCGGTTATTTTATCATAAAAGATCAGTTACATTATCTCCATATACAGAACAAAGTCATGTAATATAGTACATCGGAGTTTTCACGAAACAGCATAGTGCATTTTGCATTTTCATAACCACATTATAATAAAGCGATTATTATTGTGCCGTTAAAGAAAACACGTTGTTGTTAGGGTATCGTTGACCTGGGCAAATATGAAGATCACAGAATTATTTTTAAAGGGGCAGTATTTTCATTACTGTCATGAAAAAGAGACCGCAATCTGAAATGTTAGATAGTGGTTAAAGGGAGATATGCATGATTGATGAATGGAACAGATTTGCGAAAAGGGTTATTAATTAGTTGAATGAATATTATTATTTGAAGCTCAAATATTGATTTAAACCCGAAATATTTTAAACAAATATTTTATTTTAAAAAAAGATATATAAATGGTGATTCCTATCCTATGCGACGCGCATAGGTTAGCTATTTTTGTAATTCCCGTGTAAAACCGAGTTTGTTTGTTTGTTTGTTTGTTTTTTTTTTTTGGGGGGGGGGTTGTCACGTAATCAATTTAACAAAAACACACATTCGGTGTACCTTGCCGACTATCGACGTCGCCATTTTTTTCAAAATGCCTGGGCCACCACGAATAGTAAGAGTGATATTCCCATGATCGCTAAATATATAATGTATTTTTGTATAGGGATTTCTTCAGCGGACTGTTTTTAGGTCCGTTAAAATAATAAAATTAACCGAAAACTTCCTTCTGGAGGGTTTGAAATGTAGAGTTTAGTGAAAAGTACACGTAAGTGTTACATAGATCGATCTGTACGATTTTACCGAGTACACCTGATCGGCCCTGCACATCTCCATTTAAGGGGTTACTGAAGTTATTCCCATCCAGTTATCTCACGTGTCCAATGTTATAAAACTGAGCATGGAAACCAGTCTCAAATCTCAAGCATCTGATTGGCTGAAATGGCGACTTGTCAAGGTGTTTCGACAATGGTTATCTTATCGTCATGGTTTAATTATCTTTATACTGACATACCGTAAATACTGCACTTAACACCCCCACATTTCCATTGACGACCACTGATTAAAACAATGTTAAAACAAAATAACAATATAAAATTAAGCAGATTATTTCGGCTTCAATATATCAATAAAGGCGTTAAGTGCGTATACCAGCAGACGTGTTACATTTATTGCAGAACAATAAAATGTGTATAATAAACTTCTTGCAAATTATCACCCCACCTCCCGAATAGGCGCATTTAAATTAGAGTTTACGGTAAAGCAAAATGCCGTGTTGACATGAGCAAAGTCTAAACAGGTTGTGTGAAATAACCCACTATAAAACTGATAGGAGAAAATTCAAATGTTTTCAGATATGTGTTTTTAAATTGAAAGGAATACATGTTTGGCACTCTTTATGGACGTTTTAAAAGAGCTAAAATAAAATAAAATAAAATTGTTTGTATTCATCATCACAAAATGGCCGGTGCGGGAGTACATCTTAGTGAAACGATAGATGCAGGCACAGATGAAACATTTGACTTTATCTGCTCAGTATGCAAAAGAAAAAACAAAAACACCGAGGCAGATCAATTTTGCGTGGACTGTCATGACTATTATTGTTCGACTTGTGTCAAGTTCCATGATGATATTCCAGTTTTTACAAACCACAAGATTCTAAACCAGGCTCAATTCCAGCCTACATCAAGCGCACAGTTTCCGGCGGTACCTACAAAGAGGTGTAAAGTTCATACTCACAAGCCTGTGGACATGTACTGCAAGCAACATGATACCGTGATGTGTTCTGTCTGCTTGGTGGTGGATCACAGGTGAGATTTTCAGAATTGACAAATAATATATAATGCATAATATAAATAATTATGTGATTAAGTTTTGTATAAAAATCATCACTATTAATGTTAAATTAACGCTCAAAGATAATGATGAAAATTATAGAGGTGCACACAATAATTATTTTAGTTATCTAGGGTTGTATTTTTAATTTTAAATGTTTACCTATATGAGAGAGGTACAGTTTCATTTTATAAATGTTTTATTTTATTTTCAGTGCATGTAATGAAAAGTTCTATGTTCCCGACTACATTAAAAATAACAAAGAAACGGATAATTCGAATATTGCCGATCAGTTAGACATGATAGCAAACAGCTTAGCTGAACTTCAGGACACCTTCATCCAAGACAAGGAAACACTCAAAAGTAGCAAAGAAAAGTCACTGAAGCAGCTCCAAAAGTACAGAAAAGAAATAAACCAGATGGTGGACGAGCTAGAAAAGAAGACTATCAATGATCTAGAACAGAGAATCCAGTCACTGACTGAAAAGACTGAAGCCGCCCTAAGAGAACTTCAAGATACAATGAAAGACGTGCTGGCTGCAAAAGATAGCTTGAAGTCTGCTAATGGTAACAAGGCGCAGATGTTTGTCAGCATCAAGATGGCCGATGCAACTGCTTCCCGTGCTCAAGAGAAAGTCAATACAAATAAAAGCCAAGTTTCTTTAACAGAGATTTTGTTCATGCCTTATGAAAAGCTTCAGTCTGTTTTGAAGGAGATACAGGCTATAGGAGTCATCGATTTAACAGAAACACTCCGATCAAAAGTTACAGCACCCAATTCCTCGCCACATGTAACTAAGAACAAAACTAGCGCTATATCCTCTGAAAATCAGTCGAAACTCACAGCTCCTACATCCTTAGTACCAGTAACCAAGAAACAAAGTCCAAAGTCTACAAGTTCTTTAATGCAGATCAATGACAAAAAACAATACAAAGTGAGAGTGAAATCTGACATTGGGACATGTGATATTCAAAGTGCTTGCACACTTGCTGATGGGACCATTATCCTGGCTGACCGAGGCAACAATAAGCTGAAACGTGTCAACAGTACATCCTACAGTGTCACTGACTACTGTGAAGTTCCTTGCTTTCCAATTCGAGTGTGTGCTATAACTGACCAGGAAGTGGCTGTAGCCTGTGACTCCAGTAATCTAATATAGTTTTTTTCTATAGGAATGTCACTGAAGAAGACAAGATAGATAAATACTAGGTTTAAAACCTACGCTTTAGCCTATGCTGATCGGAAGCTATTTGTGTCTGACAGTAAATCAGTGTATGTTTACTCTGTGTCTGGAGAGAGACAGCAACAGTTCAGTTAGGGTCAATCTGGAGAGTGGATATTCTCTGATATCAGAAGTCTTGCTGTCAGCAGTGATCACTCTAAGATCTATATTGCTGACTATTGGACAGGTTTAATTATTCTTGATAGATCTGGTAAGTTTGTTGGACAGTTTGATGGTCAAGAACTAAAAGGAGCCCATGGAGTTTGTCTGTACAAAAATGACAATGTTCTTGTTTTTGGAACTGACTCTAAGAATGTGTTACTGTTCAGCATGGATGGTAAACTACTGGGCGAAGTTATGAAAACTAATGGAATTTGTCAGGCTGTATGCTGTACTGCAAACAATACTAAACTGATTGTATGTCTATTTCATAATGATGTCATTGAAGTGCATGATGTAAGTGAAACTAATATTAAAGGGTAAGGTACAGCCTTCTCAATTTATACTGTACAATAATTATACACGCTTTTCATGTGCGACTGTACTTGTAACAGTACTTCTAGCTGTCAAACCAAGGGATATTATTATGAGGACTTTCTGATTGTTTAACCGCATGCGCGTATAAACTTAGTAAAATTATATTTTCACCATCAATGTTTACAAATTATCAACTAACCATAACGCGCATTTCTTTTGCTGTTTATATATCCATGATCATGCTTAAAAAGGTAGCCATGTGTAGTAACTTAATAAGTTTTTGATTGTCCTGTTCATTATACTTTTACGGATTTAGCAGTCGGACCTCAGTTTTAACACTTCGGAAAATACAAAACAGCTGTTTTACAGTTACTTGTCTTGCTTTACTCGTGCATAATTTCTATCAAAACATTGACCGACTACTAAAATTACTGATGTCTTTAAATACATTAAAGGAATTCATTCAGAAATCCGACAATATGACACCTATATAACGACATATCTAACGGTAACTGCCAATGAACACAGCTGGACAAGAAAACTGATTAAAAATATATGTGAACAAATTATTCACTTAAGGTACTTCATACTTCCAGATAGTACAACTATAATTGTACTGATGATGAGCTGTGGAAATTAAATTATCATTTTTTCAACAATTTCCAAACAAACTGTTATTATATAAACAGATGAATATTGATAATAACAGGAGACAATTGTTGAAAAAAAAAGAATTTTGTTAGAAAATTAATAAAATGTGGTACCTGCTATGTTGTCTAATCCGGGTGTCAAAATAAAGCACTTTCCGCTCAAATATATCAAAAATAATTAATTACAATATCCAGTTCAATGTTCCATCTAGGGTCAACCAGTGTTACTTTTTCAAAATAACTTGAAAATATTGCTCTTATAAATCAAAATGTAAACACATCATCCTTTGTCCCACGAGGTCACTCACCCATGCAAAAAGCATGCAAATCATGCCCACTTGTGTTTACCTGTAGGAAAGTTTAATCTCTACATGCATAACAATGTAAATCCTGTGTGTTGGTATTTGTGCAATGTTTTGAAATCCATTAAAGTCAATGTTTAAAAAGTCACACTGTGTTCTATGGCATGTTTGTACCAATCACACTGTATTCTGTGACATGTTTGTGCCAATCACACTGTGTTATGTGACATGTTTGTACCAATCACACTGTGTTCTGTGACATGTTTGTACCAATCACACTGTATTCTGTGACATGTTTGTACCAATCACACTGTGTTCTGTGACATGTTTGTACCAATCACACTGTGTTCTGTGACATGTTTGTACCAATCACACTGTGTTCTGTGACATGTTTGTACCAATCACACTGTGTTCTGTAACATGCTTGTACCAATCACACTGTGTTCTGTGACATGTTTGTACCAATCGCACTGTGTTATGTGACATGTTTGTATCAATCACACTGTGTTCTGTGACATGTTTGTACCAATCACACTGTGTACTATGACATGTCTGTACCAATCACACTGTGTTTTGTGACATGTTTGTACCAATCACACTGTGTTCTGTGCCATGTTTGTACCAATCACACTGTGTTCTGTTTCATGTTTGTACCAATCACAATGTGTTCTGTGACATGTTTGTACCAATCACACTGTGTTATGTAACATGTTTGTACCAATCACACTGTGTTCTGTGACATGTTTGTACCAATCACACTGTGTACTATGACAAGTTTGTACCAATCACACTGTGTTCTGTTTCAGGTTTGTACCAATCACACTGTGTACTATGACCTGTTTGTTACAATCACACTGTGTTCTGTGCCATGTTTGTACCAATCACACTGTGTTCTGTTTAATGTTTGTACCAATCACACTGTGTTCTGTGACAATTTAAAAATCAGTGGACTTTTTTAACATTAAACAATGAAAAAGTCATCTTGGTACTTTTTTAATTCCATTAAACAATAAACGTCAAATAACTAAAAATTCAAATTCAATAAAACTTTTCTGAATTTACAATGCTAAACAAACAAAAAAAGTTATCCAACAGTTACGGAGGAAAAGTTACTGAGGAAAATGTATTAAGTGGGTGTATGTTTTTCCTATTTTTCTAGATGTTAAAAGGTACATATCATCAGGTTATATGAAACAGACTGTTTGCAATCTGTCTTCAATCAAACAAACGCCAAATCAAGCATTTCAAGTGAACTATGTTAATAAAATTAGAATGCAGACCACTGTACATCCCTGTCTGTGCTAACAACAACACGGGTATTTTCATCGTGCCTGGTACTGCATTGTAATTCAACTGATTTCAAGGTTTATTAAATGTTGTGAGCTAAATATTTTCACTTATGTTTGTATAACTTTCACTTAAAATGTAATTTTAATGTTTAAGTAATAGAGGCCAAGCTCAAGCAAAACCATGAAGCAGTCAAAATAAAAAGTTACCTGCACATATATTTTATGCAGTACAATAATAGTATTTGTTTGAATTTTGACAAACAATTTGGAGTACTTGCGTATCAGTTGCAATGGAGGAACATTTTTTTAATAAAAACTCATGTGTGCAACTTATATTTAGACACAAATTATACGCGGATAAATTGATAATCGTGCATATTTTTCCTCCGTTACTTTTCTAGCTTCCTCCGTAACTTTCCTCCGTAACCCGAAATTACAAGGGTAAATTTTAATTATCTTACCACTTCTGACCATATTACTTGACGGCTTCTGTGATAATAACAGTCAGTTGATAACAATTTTATTAGCACTAGAAGCAATCATGAAACTTTTGGTTACGGAAGAAAAAGTTACGGAGGAATTTTTTTAAACATTTTTTTACTAATATTTGCAGAAAATAATACTTATTTAGTGATGGTATGTATTAATCAATTGATATTCATGTAATTGATGTAAACTGTTTGATCCATGGAATTAACATAGATTAAAAGAAGTGAAATACACAGTTACGGAGGAAAATTTTATTATCGGACATCAAGAATTTCGTGTTAAGGCTATGACCAACAAAAATATAAAAAAAGCCACAGGTGTTTTAATTTTAAATACATAAAATTTGATAATTCTATAAAATATTTATGCCTTTATGACTGTTTTTATCTTATTTAATACCATCAGCAGTGAGGTTTAAAAATGGTTACGGTAGGAAAGTAGTTTTTTGGCGACATCCCTTAAAACCAGTGTCATTGTTTGAAAAGGCATCCAATTGCAACAGAACTTTCTAATATCATATTTTCACGTGCTTTAAACATTACAAACAGCAAATTTCTTAATTGCCAATCATCATATTTCAACAATTTTACTGTAAAAATAGATGTTTTGCCTGGCGACATGCAAAAAAGCGATGTTACTAGACATTTAGCATGCTATAAAACTTAAAGGAAGAAACATAAATGGCTATCCCAGTGATGTTTGTTCTAAGAAAACATAAGATCTCTCCCAAAAATAGCAATATTTAATTTTAGAGTTTTAACCTTGAAGATTTGGTCGTTCAAAGGCTGGCGACATGTTTTCTCAAAATTGAGTCTTTTTTTTTTAATCTGGCTGAATTGCATTTACTTTCATATAAATAAATAATAAGTTATTATACATGCAATAATTCCCTCTGAAATCAGTAGCCCTCTACTTTTATTGACCCATTATACCCAGAATTCGAACTATGGAAAACATCATCGCAATTGAGACTTATTTTCTTCAAGGGTTAAATACATTATCCTATCTTTAAATAATGAACTGTTCCATTGAGCGTTCGCTGTTTCGTTATCATCAGGTATGCTATTGTCTCAAAAGTGGTCAATGTAGACTTAGACTAAAAAATGTGCTTGCTGACCTGGGTCTTCAGTGATCTGCAATGCAAGTTCTGTTCTGACATCATTGTAACAATTAAATTCTAGTTTTTACACCATGGTATTACAACTTAATAAAGCAAACACTTCAGATAAGCAAGCAAACTTTGATCTTAATCTTTCTATTGAAAATGGATACGTTACTACTAAAAATATGATAAAAGAGACGATTTTAATTTTAATATAGTAAACATTCCGTTTTCAGACGACGATGTTCCTCGTGCAACATCTTACGGGGTTTATAACTCACAGCTTATTCGCTATTCTAGAGCTTGCAATGATGTTAATGATTTCAGTGACTGAAAAGATGTGCCTGCTAATCTGGGCCTTCAGTGATCTGCGATGCAAGTTCTGTTCTGACATCATTGTAACAATTAAATTCTAGTTTTTACACCATGGTATTATATAGCTGTTTAGTTAGCTTCCATGGCATCATGACAGAATGTCAGGCGAGCACACTTTTATAGTGACCCAGATTCAATTTGAGCCAGACTCAACACTTGTCAAAATCCATGTTCAAGTCTATTGTAAATCTTCTTTATCGTACACAGAAAATACACATACTGATCTTTGCTTGATCGCTCCCAGCTAGAGACACTGTCATTTGAAATTCACAGTAGCGCTATTTGTGCAGTGAGGCGGCCGTAAAAAGTCTCCCCGTACATTTAGTCAGTATTGTTATCAGTAAATTAACCCGTTACCGATGTCATGCAGTGATTGTTACGTATATCAGGGCTATCCGATCAACCTTTTTTGGGGTTGTCCAGGTTAGCTCAGTCGGTTGCGTCGCAGGAATTGCAGGGCCAGGCGCTATCGCCGTGACGATGCGGGTTCGCTCGCAGCTAGAGACACTGTCATTTTACATAACAGCTATCACTCCTACCTATACCAATTATTTTGCATATATTTTACCTATCACAAAACTTAAAATCTATCAATTGCAAAATCTAAATACTTGCAACTGATGTACATGTCACATCATACTACTGTCGTTACATGGCGTTATTGCGAGGATTCGATCAAGCTGACATGCGATCTATTATTATAAGACAAACTCATCACATTTCAAATTACTTTCTGAACTATAGAATGGAACAATACAAAAATACTAATTCACAGGTGGATGACATGTTCATGATAAATAGCTGTGCAATAATTATGACACTCACAGTGAAGTCTAATCAGGTTCTTTTCATCTATTTCAATAGTGCAGTAGCATTGTTTGTGCCGTGTGGCGGCTGTAAAAAGTCTCCCCGTACATTCAGTCAGTGCTGTTATCAGTTACGTCCTTTGAATGTCGTCGAGCACGATATGTATGTACTATGTTAATAGTACTTCTAAATTTACTTTTGTTTTTAATATTTCGACCAGTTTAAAGATGGGTGGTTTCAATATCCCAGCCAATATAAATTTGGGTAGTGTTCAATCACCCCAACGATATACTTCTGTGTTGTCTGTGATATGCAGGATTTATATTCTCAGATCCCCTCTCGAAATTCTATTCGGTTTAGTTCCGCCCATTGTTTTCTCGTTTAGGACAAACCCATTCTTCTATCTGGGGACCATACGCCGCTGAACATGGAATGGTATTAATCTGAAAATACCGTATTGAAGGTTCAAATGTTCACCGCATTAGGCATTCCATCGTTTAGGATGGATCAAAATTGTGCTGTTCATTGGTGTAAATATTGAGTTGCGCTCAGCCCGGGGCTAGGCGGCGTTGGCAGTAATAAGCATTTCCATTACTGCCTATGAACAGGCTCAATCAAACCGAGCCTGCAATATTTTCATATTTGTCTTGTTCGACGGTCTTCAAAGTTCATTTATTTCTATTTTACTGTCATCAGATCAGGATTTAATATCATTGCAGTCTTATTAGGGTCTACATTAGGGAAGTTTAAACAGGATCTACTGCAGTGTTGTCATATAAGAATCTTTTATCTAAGCAGTATGATCAGGGTAAGCATCAGTGTAGTCTGATCTGGATCTAATATCAGTGTAGTCTGAGCAAGATCTACATCAGTTCAGTTCGTACAGGATCTGCCGCAGGGTAGTCTGATCTGGATCTAATATCAGTGTAGTCAGAGCAAGATATACACCAGTGTAGTTTGTACATGATCTGCCGCAGGGTAGTCTGATCTGGATCTAATATCAGTGAAGTCTGAGCAAGAGTTACCTCATTGCAGTTTTTACAGAATTTGCCGCAGGGTAGTCTGATCTGGATCTAATATCAGTGTAGTCTGAGCAAGATCTACACCAGTGTAGTTTGTACATGATCTGCCGCAGGGTAGTCTGATCTGGATCTAATATCAGTATAGTCTTAACAGGATCTACACCAGTGCAGTTTGTACAGGATCTACATTAAGAAGAATGTAATCATATATTCATATGTGCTGTTTAGTTAAGATCTACATCTTGCATTCTTGTCAAGATCTACAGTCTGTACGAAGCCTTCCACCTGACGTCGTGTAAGGATCTTCATCAGATCACTTTTACATGGTCTACATCACTTTTGTCTGATCAGTGTTTTCATTAGACTAATTCCTGTCTGATCTTAGTCCAAGCGAGTACAATTTAATCGGGGTCTAGGTCATGAACGTCAGATAAGGGTCTCCATTAGTGCAGTCTGAGCAGAATCTATGTCAGTGCAGATAACGTTCACCTCGTGTCGTCTGATAAATATCTACCTAAGTGAACCCTGATAAGGATCTACACATCTGAAGTCCGATCTGGGTGTACATCCGTGCAGTATGATAAGATTATACATCCGTATAGACTGATCAGCATTAACATCACTGCAATCTGATGAGGATGCACATGCCAAAGAACCTGTTATCAGCTATGTATGACCGTATAACTGCGACTCACAACTGTAATATTATTATAGAATGTCCTCAGCAAGGAACAAAAACTAAACTTAAATTACTTGCTGAGGGGGGCAAATGGCGAAGTTACTATGACACCATGCCTGCTGTTATCAGTTCCGCTTTTTTAAGGTCGTGCAGCACGATACTTGTATGATTAAAGAAAATGTAAAATTACATTTGTTTCAATATTTCGGCCAGATTTAAAATAGGTATTTTCACTATTCCAGACAATAAAAGTACAACCCGGAAGTAAGATTTTCTTTAATATCTT
Organism: Corbicula japonica; assembly: GCA_038501625.1. Classification (NCBI taxonomy): domain Eukaryota; kingdom Metazoa; phylum Mollusca; class Bivalvia; order Venerida; family Cyrenidae; genus Corbicula; species Corbicula japonica. The sequence continues at coordinate 40,083 of JAZAYU010001140.1, read as the reverse complement.
GAAAACTCTAACATTATTTTGACTTATTGGCACTTATGATTGTAGACCTGAATATACTTACGAAGATATCATGTATGTATTGTTTTGGTATATTGTCCATGAATTTCAGAGTTCTCATGCAAATGGTTTTTCTTTTTGTTTAAGTATGTTCTTGGTAATAAGAACATGAATTTGACTTAACTGAGCTTGCAAACATTAGTAAATAATTAGATACATTTCTTCACTAAAATCTATGTGGCAATTAGTATTTTACTCAAAATTCATTTTAGAAATTTTAGCCAGAACAGGTTTACATATGACGCGTTCTGAGTGCGATGCTGTCTAAATAAGCTAGCAAATAATAAAAAATTAAATGGAAAACAACACAGAGACTTTATAAATATTTATACTAGGATTTTCATCTTTTACAGTCTTCGTCAGGTATGAAATTTACAAGGGACCAATTAATTAAACTAGAATGTTGTGTTCCGCTGAACACATGTGTCCCCTTCTTGGAAAACGTTGAAATGTGGGCCTATGTTTAATCATATTTAATAAAAATATTTTATTGAAGTTGATTTCAATACTACACAACAGAACAAATGTGTCATCTAAATTACATTTAAAAGGGGAATAACTAAAATAATGGTGAAACCTGAGTTATCATTTTCAAAAATTGTTTTGTAAATGCAGATGAGTTATTCAAAGTATTAAGTGAATTAATTGAAGAAGTAATTTCCATTTTACAGGCAACACTAAGTTTCATGTTAAAGTTGCATTTGAAAGGGATATTACTCATAAAATATTGAAACTGGAGTTATCATTCTTGTCATCACATATGGCATTGTTAGTGCTGATGATATATTCCAAGTACGAAGTGAATAGGACAAGTACTTTCAAAGTTATAGGCAACATTAAGTTTCATGTTAAAGTTGCATTTGAAAGGGGCATAACTCAAAAAATATTGAAACTGGAGTTATCATTCTTGTCGTCACAGATGGCACTGTTCATGCTGATGATATATTCCAAGTATGAAGTGAATAGGACAAGTACTTTCAAAGTTATAGGCAACATTAAGTTTCAGGTTAAAGTTGCATTTGAAAGGGGCATAACTCAAAAAATATTGAAACTGGAGTTATCATTCTTGTCGTCACAGATGGCATTGTTCGTGCTGATGATATATTTCAAGTATGAAGTGAATAGGACAAGTACTTTCAAAGTTATAGGCAACATTAAGTTTCAGGTTAAAGTTGCATTTGAAAGGGGCATAACTCAAAAAATATTGAAAGTGGAGTTATCAGTCTTGTCGTCACAGATGGCACTGTTCATGCTGATGATATATTCCAAGTATGAAGTGAATAGGACAAGTACTTTCAAAGTTATAGGCAACATTAAGTTTCAGGTTAAAGTTGCATTTGAAAGGGGCATAACTCAAAAAATATTGAAACTGGAGTTATCATTCTTGTCGTCACAGATGGCATTGTTCGTGCTGATGATATATTCCAAATATGAAGCGAATAGGACAAGTACTTTCAAAGTTATAGGCAACATTAAGTTTCAGGTTAAAGTTGCATTTGAAAGGGGCATAACTCAAAAAATATTGAAACTGGAGTTATCATTCTTGTCGTCACAGATGGCATTGTTCGTGCTGATGATATATTTCAAGTATGAAGTGAATAGGACAAGTACTTTCAAAGTTATAGGCAACATTAAGTTTCAGGTTAAAGTTGCATTTGAAAGGGGCATAACTCAAAAAATATTGAAACTGGAGTTATCATTCTTGTCGTCACAGATGGCACTGTTCATGCTGATGATATATTCCAAGTATGAAGTGAATAGGACAAGTACTTTCAAAGTTATAGGCAACATTAAGTTTCAGGTTAAAGTTGCATTTGAAAGGGGCATAACTCAAAAAATATTGAAACTGGAGTTATCATTCTTGTCGTCACAGATGGCATTGTTCGTGCTGATGATATATTCCAAGTATGAAGTGAATAGGACAAGTACTTTCAAAGTTATAGGCCGACGCCGCCGGACAATAGGATCCCTATGTGTCTACCTGCTATCGCAGGCGACACAAAAACATATCTAGTAAAATATCTGTTTTATCTTCAACGTGATATGTTCTATCTGTAAGGCAAAAATCGGAAAAAAATGAATCGATCACATAGCGAAACTTGATACTTATAAGCATTCTTTAGTAGTATGAAAAACCTAGCTTAAACCTGTATTATTAAACGACCTACACACCGACATACTTTGATATCAATTATAAATAACACTTCAACTAACTGGGCTTACGTCCAAAATCAATTTGTTAAACGCAGACGGAGTTAAAACGACTATATTATTTTTTTACGAAAACAAAAATGAACTTTATTTTGAAGAAGTTTTATTTATTTATTTCAGTGTAGATTTTTTATGTATACGAAATGTTATAAACTAAATATCTTTACAAAATGGCGACAGGCGTAGGAAGTAATAGCCTGAGCTAACTGTAGAAGGAAAATGTGATTAAGAAGTTGTAATCAATTAAAATTTCCAAAATGGCTGCAGGTGGAGGAAGGTATATAGAGAAAGGAACGGATGAAGCGTTTGACTTTCTGTGCTCAGTATGCAAAGGAAAAAATAAGAACACTGAGGGAGATCAATTTTGCGTGGATTGTCATGATTACTATTGTTCTACCTGCGTAAAATGTCACAGTGAGATTCCTGCTTTAAAAAACCACAAGATTCTAAACAAGACACAGTTCAAGACTTCATCAGGCGGACAGTTTCCAGCAGTTCTTACAGAGAGGTGTAAAGTACATAAACACAAGCCTGTGGACATGTACTGCAAACAACACAACACTGTGATATGTTCTATATGTATGGTTAACCAACACAGGTGATATTTTACAACAGACTTGTATTATAATTAAACAAATAAACATTGATCGAATTTTAAATTTTGTTTCGAATTCCCATTTTCATTACTGTTAATTAAATTGTATGGATAATTAAAGTCATGAAAATTATGCAAAGATGAACATTATTTAATCTGTTGAAATAAACAGAGATATTTTTAATATTTTCCGATTTGAAAATTCAATATTGTGAACGTTTTTACTTGCAGTGGATGCCATGAGAAGTTCTATGTTCCGGATTACATTAAAAACAACACCGATACGGTCAATTCCAATATTCCCGATCAGTTGGATATGATAGCTAAAAGTCTAGCTGAACTTCAGGACACCTTCATCAAAGACAAGGAAAACCTCAAAAGTGGCAAGGAGAAGTCTCTGAAGCAGATCCAAAAGTACAGACAAGAAATAAACCAGATGCTAGACGAGCTAGAGAAGAAGACTGTTAGTGATCTAGAACAGAGAGTCAAGTCACTAACTGACAAGACTGAAGCCGCCCTACAAGAACTTCAAGCTTCCATGAATGACGTGCTGGCTGCAAAAGATAGCTTGAAGTCTGCTAGTGGAAACAAAGCGCAGATGTTTGTCAGCATCAAGATGGCCGACGCAACTGCTTCCCGTGCTCAAGAGAAAGTCAATACAAATAAAAGCCAAGTTTCTTTAACAGAGATTTCGTTCATGCCTCATGAAAAGCTTCAGTCTGTTTTGAAGGAGATACAAGCTCTAGGAGTCATCGATTTAACAGAAACACTCCGATCAAAAGTTACAGCACCCAATTCCTCGCCACATATAACTAAGAACAAAACGTGCGCTATATCCTCTGAAAATCAGCCGAAACACACAGCTCCTACATCCTTAGTACCAGTAACCAAGAAACAAAGTTCGAAGTCCAATCCTTCCTTACTGCAAATTAAAGGCAAGAAAAGATACACAGTAAAAGTAAAATCTGACAGTGGGACATGTGTTATTCAAAGTGCTTGCACACTTGCTGATGGGACCATTATCCTCGCTGACAATGCCAACAGCAATCTGAAACGTGTGAACAATATATCCTACACTATCACAGACTATTGTGAAGTTCCTCACAACCCATGGCAAGTGTGTGCCAACACGGACCAGGAAGTTGTTGTATCCTGTTACAAAAGCAGTCTAATACAGTTTGTTTCAGTAGGAAGGACAATGAAGAAGACCAGACAGATAAAAACTGGGTTTCCATGCTATGCTTTAGCCTATGCTGAAGGGAAGCTGTTTGTGTCTAACAGTTGGACATCAGTGTATGTGTACTCTGTGTCTGGAGAGAGACAGCAGCAGTTCAGCAAGGACCAATCTGGCCAGCAGATATTCTCTGATATCAGAAGTCTTGCTGTCAGCAGTGATTACTCTAAGATCTATGTTGCTGACTGGGATAAAGGTTTTATTATTCTCGATAGAACTGGTCAGCTTGTTGGACAGTTTAATCGTCCAGAACTGGAAAATGCCAGTGGTGTTTGCTTATATAGAGATGACAGCATTCTTGTTGGTGGATTAAGCTCTCGGATTGTGTTACAATTCAGCCTGGATGGTAAACTACTGGGCGAGGTTCTGAAAACTGGATATTTTCTGGCTGTATGCTGTACTGCCAACAATACTAAACTTATTGTATGTCTTACTAAGAGTGATGACATTGAAGTGTACGATATCAGTTGTGAGTGAAAACAACACATGTTTCAGGCTGTGTGCTGTAATATCAACAATGCTTAACTAATTGTAGGTCTTTTTGAGAATGATGACATTGAAGTGCATGACATCAACTGTGAGTGAACATAATACATGTACATAATACTTTAAAGCTATTCATACAGAAATTCAACGAAAAAGGCACACCTTTGTAATAAGATATATAACAGTTACCACATATGACCATCTGGATAGACAATTTTAAATAAATGTGAACAAATTATTCAATTTAACCGGAAAAAGAATCATATTTTAAGTTTAACGAATAGTTGCGTGCTTTAAAAACCGTTGGCATTATTTAAACACAGTCAGGTTTCTGTAAAAATATGTTGTCCATTAAGAGTTTACATGTAGCAGCAAACGGTATGGTTTCACAATGGAATGTTGAATCAAAATATCAGTTACTCTATAGCAAGTTTTAGCTACAGGAAATGCAAACAACTGTTATTTTTTAACTTGGTTCCATTGAATTCTACCTATCTGAATAATTATCAAATTTGATGCATGAACTATTTATCTTTGAAATATCAAATGTGTTGTTTGAATACTAGCATTAAATTTTTGTATAGGTTTTAAATCACATTAGCAATATTAAGTCTGATTTGTATCATAAGACATGTACATAAAAGCATCCAATCGTTTTCTGCAACCAGAATGTATATTATGTGCATCAGAGAACATACTTTTATGAGCAGGGGTTGGAAGAGGACTGGGGATGCAATCAAACAACAACAAATACACAAGGCTGAAGAAGCTAAAATGTCATATTTTTTATTTCACTCTAACTTTAAAGAAATTGAATGTATTTTCGTGGAATTTATTAATCTTGTCACAAAGACCCCTTGATTCATGTATAGTATTATTATATTGTAAATAATTATTTTGTAAGTATATTATTCTCTAGTCGAATGAATTATTTCAATAATACAATCTGTCTCTCAAAATACACACAATTTAATGGTATTTCAACTGTGAAATGTTAGTAATTGCTCTTCTCTCATTTTGAATTGTATGCTTACACTTTTATAACAACAACTCTGTGTTCTCATTGACATACACTTTAATAATCATTGGTCTGCTTTCGTAACATTAAAACGTCAAAAGTCACTTTGGTCGTTTTGTTAATCCAATTCAACTTTTTATCATTAACAAATTTTGTAGAAGTGCAAAAGAAGCACATCACAGGTTTATTTTCAAAGTTAATATTCTCTTCTAAACCCTGATATTGATCAAGTGTCTAAAAGCTCACCAAAACTTCTATTTTCTGTTTCGTAATCAAGTTGTATGTCCCTGACCCTATCTCCTAGAACCAGAGGGGCTCTACTGTCTGCTAGCCTCAGCAGGGTTTTCAGGGCCTCTCTAGCTGCCATCTCTTCTGCAATTATTGCCGATTCACCAGGAGCTGAAAATGAAGAAACAAATATTTTGTGAACAAGGTTGACGACCAGGTTATCATTTTAAGTGCTTTGGACACAATTTATCATATTTTCAACCTGTGTAGACCCAAATCTATACAATTAATCTGAGTCTATACTGTTTACTATTCAGTTAAGACATTCTGTATGAACAATAAATGGACAAGCCAATAGAATGGCATTGATACCTATAACAGGCTTACCAACTGTTTATTAAAAAACTTCGAAAGTTCATGAAACATTAACAGAATATAAACAGTCATTATACAAAAGAGCAGAATATAAGTACTTGCAATTAATTTATTTAAAGAACAGAACGCAGGGTACCCTTAGCACACTAACAGTATACCTCTTCTTATTCCGATGGTACATATAACATTTTTTAAACAAGGTGACAAGAAGTGGAAAACTGGAACTTACATTTTCCTATGAGTTTCTTATCACTATAGATTCCCACATGATATAAAGGCATAATGGTTTGTGTTGCCGACTTCCACAACAATCTTGGCTCCGGCTCACCTCTGCCTGACTCCTGAAAGGTAAAACAATAAACGATCCCAAGGTTATTTTGAGTAATCAAGGTTTCCCGTTTTGGCAACCTGTGGCTGACAGGCAGAGGGTAAACCTTAAGTTCCCGGTGATACACTTATATGGGACTAATAGACTAAATCACACTTAGAACAGTGATGTTGTACTGATGTACTTAATTAGCATCCCTTGAAATTTTTAATACAAGTTTGTATTACAGTTTAACAATTTTGTACTTGGGGAGCGAGGTTATCACAATAGAATTTCCCCTTAACAGGATGGGTATCACATTAAAATATTGAAAAGGACAAGGCAAATAATTTGGTATTTTTTTAAGAAAGAGTTCTTTTATTCTACACTTTCTCTCTCAATACATGTATTGAAATATATATTCCATATTTAAAGTTAAAAACATTTCTTACTTTTTAAGGCTGAAAGTGAGATAAGTGGAAACTATTCTTAACAAATAATATCTTTCAAGTGTCCAAGTTTCAGATAAGAAAATCCTGTTCAAGGCTCATTTTGGACATAAGGCTCTTCCATGTTACACACTCAACAACATTTGCCCAAGAGCTGGATTTCCTCATCTGAAACCCGCATATGTTTTAGATTTGATTTTGTTCCTTGCTTACTACATGTATTTTATCCATTGGTATATTATGTCTGATTTTTTCAAAGTGGTGGACTATTAAGAAATTGGAATTGAATTTCATTCTCATTTAAAAGAATTCAAAATTCATTGTTGCAAATGATCAGACATGTCATCAGGATCAGGATATTGATTTTTTCGGCACACCTATCTGGTATACCAAAGTAATTTCAAGATGTGATACCTTAAGCAAGGCTGCCAACAGCCCCATTGGGTTGTTTACAGTCCAGAGTTCATTTATGTCTTTTCCAACCAATTGAGGTACAATAAAGTCCAACACAAACATCTCTGCTCTATGTTCACCCTGAAAAAAAAAAAATCGCAAGTAGGGCTAACATTAAGTTCAGAGTTCTTTTATATCTTTCCGACTAGCTGTAAACTAGACTGATCTGGCCAGAGACCAATATTATAAACCTTAAGCAGGAGACCAATCTCAAATCTCAAGAATCTGATTGGCTGAAATGGGGAATGGTCGCCATTTCAGCCAATCAAATTCTTGAGATTTGAAACTGGTTGAATCTCAGTTTAATGATATTGGACCCTGGCTGCATCAATTTCAAACGAACAAATTAAAATTCATACATTTTCCTAATTTGATCAAATCTTTTCAGGCACTGTGGCTCAACTCTTTGATTATAATTATTTTACATTTTCAAGTTGTTTAAAGCAATAGATCTCATATTTCTCCAGAGAAGAATAACTGTATCCTATTCCCCAATTCAAACACCTCCCGAAGTGATAAATTGTGCTGAATTTTACTCCAAAAATTGTCTAGTGCTTTTTACTCCATTTTCAGTAAAGTTTAAATGAATTTAGAACTGGTTTTTGTGCATGTTCAAAAAATTTTTTCGGACCAGCGTTCTCCGCCGATTCCCGCCAATCATTGACGTTCACCGACGTTCACTAGCGTTCACACAACGCACTTCTGGCGATATCCCAGCAACCATGGACGACTTACGTTTCCTCAAACGTCGTAGAACACTGGCCAGAACGTCATAGTGTAACGGCCCCATAAGGAAATACTAATCATTATTTCATTTAACCCTTTTTCTCCATATATATGCATTTTATCATGCATGTGACCAGTGTAGATCCATATCAGCAGGCACATCTGTGCCATCTGATCAGGATCTGCACTATTTTTGTTTTTGGTTGGAAATGACCTAATTAATAAAAAAGGGAACAGTGTAGATCCTGATCAGACCACACAGATGTGCCACCTATCTTGATCTATACTAATGGACAAAAGTCTTGTCTGGTCTACAGTTTTCAGTACATTACTCTACTGCCAGTACTGGCTCAAATTCCAAAATTCTTTTTTATTGAATGCATATAAATGTCATCTTTCCAACACTAACCAAATTTATGAGTGTGCGATAGAAACTTTATGGGTTTAAAAGATAATACGGAAAACCATACCGGACAAGACTTTGTCCATGACTATATTATAATCTGAACAAAAATGCCAAGGTTTTCTTTATATTCTAACCTGGTTTACTGACATCATCACATTTGTTTGTGTCTTCCATGAGACAATTGACATATTTTGACTCACCTGAGATTCCTTGAGTGCCCCTATTACAGCCATCAGTGTGGTGACATAGTTGTGATTCTCCGGTGGATACTCCTATAATGTGACAACAAAGAGAAGTGGCTAGAACACATTTGTTGGCACTTAAGCTCACCATTAAATAGATGAAAAGGAACTTTGAAAGCCACCGAACACAACAGCTTAGTTTTTATGGTTTGATTAAGCCTGTTCATGAATTGTAGCAATGGAAGTGCATTATTACTGCTCACACCACCTAGCCCAGGGTTGAGTACACAAATATAAGTATTGTGCTCAACATACAAGTATATAAGTTGCAATACTGACATTAGTGCATATTCTTTATTTACAGAAGTCCAAATAGAAGACTGAAGAATCTTATCTGATGACTGAATAAGGTCACATGTATGTGTTTCAATCCAGCCCAACTATTTTAAACAGCCTTGCATAACGTCAGTGTGATAAACTTCTTTCCTGAAACTGTTTTCATTTTACAAGTAAAACATTAACTTTGTCACATGGCTAAAATACATGCTGCTTTCATATTATTGAAGACTTGACAATGTTTTGAACAGAGGCAATGACTGCCAGTGCCAGCATGTGTTCATAAATAAATAAGGGCTTTTTCTCCATTTTGGGAAAATGACCCATACCCCTGGAATTTGGAAATTTTAGCTCCTTGTTTTTGCCAGAAATTGGTAACTGTTTGCATTGTTTTTACACATTATTTAATAATTTCTGGGTTAAAGAAACAAATGATGCCTGATTAATTAACAAGCTACAATATTTTATTAATGAAATAAGGTTATGCGTGTTTTTCATCAGAAATTTTTGTATTTATTCAATTGGGATTTTTTCTTCTTAAATTGGGAATAATAGTACATGTTTTGCCATTGGGAACATGACCGAATATCAAGTTATTATTTATAAAGAAAGGTTAGTCTCACCCTGTTATGTCAGAAACATCAAAGAACAACCATTCTCTAACATTAAACTAAGTCAACTTACAGCAGACTGTATCAGGTCTTTCAACCCGATGTTTGAACCAATGTGATATAACATTTCTTCTGACATTAGGTAGTCATGTATGGCACTGAAATACAGAATACACTTAACAATGCAAGTATCGTAACTTAGTTTCATCAAAACATCTAGAATGATATAAAATTTAACTATTGGATATCTAAATCTTATGAGAAGAAAAACTTATGCCTGCACAAAAATGTTGTTTAAATATCTGGAGGGAAATTTAATCCCTGTGAAATTAAATGATACCTCATTGTAATTTATGCAAAACACCTCTCTTAGAATAAAGTCCAGACCATTCATTATTAAGGGTGTGTTTCACATAAATATTTAATGAACAGTGTAGACTCTGACAAACAGGCTGATTTGGGTCTACAACCAGGGATTTCAATTGATGCAGATTCTTGCATTTTGATGCAAGCAGGCCACCCAGCAGGCCTGAACAAAAATAAAGGTTTTTATAAATGCTCCAATCTATGGAAATAAAGGCCTTTTAGGGTAAGATATTAATAAATAAAGAGTAAATAAAGGCAATTTATGTTGAATTTCTTGTTGAAAATAAAACGTAATATATTTGGTTATTTAAGAAAAAAGTTGATTTATATAAGGCAACTCACACTCTAAAAACAACAGTAACAAGCATAATTGATATTAGTTTCATACTGTCTGAATTATACATTATGACTGATACACAAGCAGTAATAATAACAGCACTTAAAAGAGGGAAGAAATACAGCAGTGCAACTATTACTTGCTTAAAATTGGCACGGCAAGCAGGCTGAACAAAAGTATAGGTTTTGAGTGAAAATTACAGGCTATTTGGCCATTTTAAAGGTTTTTCCAGATAATTTAAAGGTTTTAAAGGTTTGCAATGAAATTAAAGATTTTAATGGTTTCCCTAGGAGGCCTGTGCAAGCAAATTTGATTTATTTATGACTCGTGACGATCTGATAATGACCCCATTAACATTCTCAGCAGGGATCAGATGAACCCTGGTTTTCAAAAGCTATTGAAATCCCTGTACACCTGTAGCATGTGTACATTGTTTAAGGTTTAACTTACCATATACCTTCTTCAAACAGCTGTGGATAGGAGTACCTCAGATATGCTTTGATAAATCTACTTGCTAAGGAGTGACCTGTAAATATACAAATACAAAACATTTATATAGCAACAAATGTACGAAATATTCAGCTGTAAAATATCATTACAAGACATCATATACATACACAAACAAAATCAGCATGATTTTAAAGAAATATTATATACAATTTGATTTTAACAGCACTTAATTTAGTCACTCTGGAATTTTGAGTACACTACTACTTGAAAATATATACTAGTTGCTTAAGAGTGACATAATAATTATTATATACATGGCTTGCTAAATTAAAAACTAATAATAATTCAATTAAGTACATTTATGGACACCTGAGTAATTTTAATATTCTTTTGCATAATACTATCTTCAAAGCAACGAAATAGTAATGTCATTTTTCTGATTAAAAAAACTTCTGTTTCGTGCATCTTCTTTTCATTTAACTCCATATATACACTTTTATTGCATGAGCAAACAGTTTAGATCCAGATCAGAAAGCAACCTGTGCCATCTGATCAGGATCTTCACTGTCTGCTTTTAGATTTATTAGCTTATTTCTTACTAAGATGCGACCAGTGTAGATCCTGATCAGACAGCATGGATGAGCTGGTTGATCTGTATCCACACTGGTTGCACAAATGTTAAAACGTGTATATAAACTACTGAGTAAAGGGTTAAAATTAGTTTTATAGGAGTGGATAAAAATGCAACATATTTCTGACACACTATATTTACCCTTCTTAGAGAGTTCAGTATTATCCTCCAGTTCTGTCTCCACCTCCAGGCCAAGGTCTCGTTGTTTCTCCATCTCTTGTTCAACAAATGATCTGATAAAAACATAAACAACGTGATAACAATTACCACTGTTGATATTAAATTAGTCTAAAGTATTAGTATGGTAGTAGTTACTCAGGGGCTTTTTTCCTTAACAAATAGACAGTGATAGTCAGTGTCTTCCCCTGGAAAAATATTCCACAACAAAAATCACTTTTCTGCATGTAAAGTGTTAAATTTTTATCAAAAAGTAAACAAATGCTTAATTGTTAGTTTAGTTTAAATTACAGATCTTAACTTAAGTTGACTTTCCACAAAGCAAAAACAGAAAAAATATAGGAATATCAACACTGAAAAACAAAAATTTTCATCTACAAGATATAGATTAAAGAGACAAAAATAGAAAAAAGACATATATTTCAGTTGGAAAACATTGGGCATTTAAACATTTTTTCATTGGCACAGATCAATACTTTGTGAATCATTTCCAACCCATTGGAGAAAACAATGCATTTATATGAAAAAAGGGTCTTATGAAAATTAAGAAAAAATTACGCCATTTTTCCCAATGATCCTAAATGCATCAGTCTCAAACCCAAAATGCTGGAAAAAATTGAACCAATGTCATAATGTGACAAATTATTTTACATCCTTTATTCATGTGAAAACTTTTCTATTTTCTGATAGCATAGATAAAACAACATCATATATATATATGCATAAAACACACCTTTGTATAAAAGCCTGCTTCAAAAGTTTTTCATCAAAACTTTCTCCAAATCGTTGACCAAATGCATAAAGCTCAGCATCATGGCTCCTGTAACATACAAAATGTCACCGTTTATTTTTCTCATACTGTAGTTAAAATTAAATAATATGTTTAATGAGTACAAAATTAGTAAGAAAATAAAGTTCTATAACTGAAAGGAAAGTTATAGAAAAATGCCTTAATACTTTATACTGCTATTCACAATCCAAGCGTTGCAGAAAGACCCCAAATCCAATACCCAAATCAATGTCATGATTGTGCTGCCAGACCCTGGCTCGACTGACACGGCCAAAGGCTAGATATGTGGTTTTTAAAAGCTTTTTTAACCCTTTACTCCAAATAGACTTGTCATACCACATGTGCACATCCCTGCTGTCTGATCTGGATCTGCACTGGTCACATATTGGTCAGAAATAACCTAATGAATCTAAAAGCAAACAGTGCAGATCCTGATTAGACAGCATGGATGGGATAACAGCCATATCTCGCAGAATAAAGGGTTAAAAGAAAAATAGCAACCATAAAACCACTAGTCCCTTACCAGCAGCCATAGACAGAGGGATGCCTTTCCTTTTCTGGACCCACTTCAATTCTCCGTTGATACAACTCGTGTAAATAGGCCATTTTTCTCCGAGAGTTAGTCCCCTTGATAGCATATTGGTGGGTTGTGCAATCTCTATTAACTGCAAAGTATACAAACAGGATGAGCTTTTCATCCTTATATAACAGAGGCCTATAAAAGGCCTCTTCCCAATCCCAAAAATAGTATTTTTCCCAATTGTGGCAGAAACTCTTCCAAAAATGCTAGGTAAGATGTCCAAAAATGGTTTAAACTCCAAAGAGGAGTGTTTGAAAATTGAAGTCTGGAAAATAAAGTGCTTAATAAATTAGATTTAAGTTAAAAATACCTATTATTATTCAATTTCATAAAGTAGAACCCATCTTTCAATTAATTTTGTTTTCCCAAAATAAACAATTATTGCACATAAATTTCCCAATTGGAAAGGCCAGTGCCTCTTCCCAATTTTCTGGTGAAAAGCCTTGGGATATGTTGACTGCAAATTTGTACCATAAGCAGGATTTGCTTGCTGCAAGATATGCTAACAGGATTTTCCAAATATAAAACAGGATTTACAATTTGAAAGTTTCTGTAGAAAAAGTTTCCTAGAACCTTAATCCCTCTAGGGTGTTACATTTGTACATTTCCACAAGAGGGGCATTTTTGTTCAAGTCAACACAAATCATGGTCCTTAAAATTTCTTTTAAATTAAAAAGCAAAATATATTATATAATTTATTGATGCCACAGTAAAAGATTTCATAATGACAGTAAAATATATTGCTATATATATTTTCCGCCATACAGTCAGACTTCCCGAAAGTTGTAAAAGTGTCAGACATGTGGTCAGACAAGATGTGAAAATCTGTCTGACCGAAACAAATTGTGTCTAACTGAAACATTTAACACATTAAATAAGCAAAACACAGTAGGGTGTTTTTGTTGTTTTTTTCCAGTGGTACGAATTGTCATTATGACGAATACGTAAATTATTTCATTTGGATATCCTCACTCATTTCCCTTGGAACAGTCTCGAATCAAAAATAGCGAGTAAAATTGTAATTTAGCGAGTAAAATTGGAATATGCAGATCAAAATTTTGCCGGACACTCAGTCCTACAACATTGGAAATCACATCAGACCAGTCCAAATTTTACACTGATGTTACATCTGTTTTCAATTGTTTTGTATTTCATATCCTGATTGTGGCCCAAGCCAAAACTTTGTTAGAATACACTTAATTAAACAATTAATTGTGTTTGGATGGTTTCACTAATTTTCATTTTTTAAAATATGAATTTATCTTGAAATTATTTAAACTCTTGTGTTTGTCTTTTACAAATTTTATTTCTGGGACTTTCATAATTATTTTTTTTAACTAGATTGTGATTTCAATACAAATTATTGCAACATTTCAAACATTAAAATCAAGCCATGAAAATATATTTTCCGCCATACAGCATTACGCTCATTACACCATACAAAAAAATATGGCCGCGTTAAAGAGTTTGGTTAAAATGCAGGTATATGCGGGAATTCTGATTCATATTCTTTCGCCGGTTCGATCAAATTCTTAATATACGCAGTAATTTCTCCAGATAATAATAGATACTATTTAAATGCTTGTCCAATCAGAATTCACTTATATACCTCCATTGTAACCAAACTCTATTATACCTTGGCCATATTTTCAGTATCGCATCGGAAAAATGAAAAAAAATTGGATATTATGTGTATGGCATCGGAAAAATAAAAACATGGATGTTATGTTCTTAATTTCCTAGCCAATGCTCGGCGGAATTCAACAGAGGAATACTGAAATTTCTATTGATACCAGATTCGGTAAGATTAGTGCAATATTTGTTGAGATGCTGATTTTTAAAAACTGTGTTTACATTTGGGCTTGACAAAATAGGGATGGTGTTATTCACCTTGTCCGCTTATACAGTCGGGACAAGAATTTTTAGAGAACTTGGTATTTGATAGTAAATTAGGTGTGGATAGACTTATAACAATCTCAGTCTATCAAAACAGAATAAAAAAGATGAGTTCACGCTCATTTTTTTGGGGAGGAGGGGGGCGGCCAGTTTATACAAATTTTGGAGAAAACAGGGTCCGTCTTCAAAGCACCTGTGTGGTAAGCTGGAGGTCTGAATCCTGGTCGATGCTACTCTTTCCCAGACCTAAATCTGCCACAGCTCCATGCTGTCTGATTAGGATCTACACAGGTTTGCTTCTTCAAGTACTTGATCGGAAATAACAGGTCTAGGAAACGGCTGTTTTTATGGACTGTCTGTAAATTTATAGACTGTCTGTTTATTTATAGATAAATGTGTCTGTAAATTTATGGACAAGGGAGGTTACAAAAGTTGTCAAAAGTTTAAATCCTGGTTCTACACCACATTGGGATAAAAATGAATGAAAATCTACAAATAAATTAGCATTAAATATTGTAAATCAACATAACTTTTTTTTAAAAGATCATTATTATATTCAGATGATTGTGTGAAATGTTGTTAGATCAATGACGACCATGTTGGAGAAGAAATAGCAGTGTAAACAAACTTCTGTTCTTTTGTTTATGCCCTATGTCATGCTATTTGCTATCAGATTAACAAAAATGCTTTAGGTTTGTGAATTTCTAAAATGTGTTAACTTTTGTACCAACCCTTGTCCATAAATTTACGGACACATTTATCTATAAATAAACTGACAGTCTGTAAATTTACAGACAGTCCGTAAAAAAGCCGTTTCCTAGACCTGAATAACTTTACAAGTTTTAATTATAAAAAAGTGAACAAAGTAAATCCTGATCAGACAACTTAAATATGCTGCTGATATAGATCCGTTATAGCCGATCTGGATCAACACTGCTCCCCCTGGTCTACAGCCCTATTCCATGGAGTAAAGCGTTCAACAAGCTCATTAGCTCTTTACCCCACCCACTCCATCCTGCCCCTCTGTAACATGGGAGATTA
The DNA here is from genome assembly GCA_038501625.1 of Corbicula japonica. NCBI lineage: Eukaryota > Metazoa > Mollusca > Bivalvia > Venerida > Cyrenidae > Corbicula > Corbicula japonica. The sequence goes on along the minus strand of JAZAYU010001140.1, from coordinate 24,141 downwards.
TTTCTGATGCAAAACCAGTTTGACATAACGGTTAAGTTCTATATTTACTTTGCAGTCTTTGACACTTGCGTTCTCTCAAAATTATTGCTGGGCTAACATGCTTTAGTCTAACAACGCTTTTTGTCTTCAAAAGCAACCCTCTGCATGAAATTGCGGCCATGTTTCTCGTGCATTAATTTTCGAATAAAAAAGCAACCCTTTTAAGTAGTGAATATCCAAAAAACGGTTGACAAATCACATTCGTCATATATTAGCAGTACATTTCTATTAATAATGTTTTGTTTTTTATGCTAAAAAACATATTCGCACAAACGGCTTGCACTTCGTTTCGCACACGAAACTGCACGAAATGAGATTAACTTTACTTTTGCGGGTTTCGTTTCCAAAGAAACGATATACACCGGGTCTATTATATTCAGGGTTGGTTTGTTCTTAACATATTCATTCTTCATTAGAGACAAATATTTCCTTCATTGTCAAACAGCTATTTGTTATCAGTTTTCGCAATATTTGAGCATGAAGGCCGTTGGTTTCAAGTGACCTCAAAGTAGGTTAGACTACAGTAATTCATTTCCCATAGACTCCCAGTATAGCTTCATCTCCTATTCTGAATTAGCTATTGGGTCAAGGCCTTAAAATCTTACTTTTGCAAATAAAACTAAACTAGAGACATCCTGCCATTAACACTCGAAAGAGGAGTCGGCAGTATTCAGAGATAGATAGATAGATAAAACACAACAAAAATATAGCTTAACCAGTAAACTTTTTCGCGACATGCACTGGAATACCACCACCCTCAGCTTTGCGCCACTTTCAGTTTCACTTTGTCCAAAATAATACCCATTTTTAAAGAGAAAAATTTTCATACACTCGAAATAAAAATGCAAATGTTTTGTTTCAACTTCTTCTATACACTTTGCATTTTCACATACCTGTTTAATATTTTTTATTATGCTTTTGCATTTTCAACCAATCACAGAATTACTTTATCTAATGGTCCGCACAAACCCTAGACAAAATTGGCTGGTTCCCGAGCTGTCTGAATTACTGTTGTGTAACCAGTAGATCTACTGTGATGTGGAGCAGATTTAGAATCTGTCACTCAAAAATTCCTAAACCATAATCCTGGCCCTAAACCATAATCCAGGCTTGAGCAGTACTCGACTATGCCCGTGGACACAACTCTAAATCATAAATCTACACAGAAACCTCATACCCTGACCCTAGTCAGAATAAATCCCACAGACCCCATATTTGATACCATGGATAATGCTGTTGCATGATGTTCCGTCCTTCCTCAAGTTCCTTCTTAACAGTGCAGAGGTCAGAAAACTGGTTTTTGCTTTTGATGACAGGTACACCTTAATTATTCGTGTAACATTACATGACATAATGATAATTGTTTTTCAGGAAAAACCAGAAGGTGAAGCCCCTGAAGACATCATATAAAGTGGCTGCCGTGAATGACATGATGAGAGAGGAGCAAAACATTCACTATCTAAACAATCCATACCTATCTGCAGTAAGTTCGAAAGTACATGCATACCAGTTTTAAAAGTCCATTCAGGGGAAAACCCAATAGTTGTCTGTAAAGGCTGGTGGTCTTTCTTCACAGGAGAAATTAGCCAGTGTTACAAAACAGGGTTTTTTTCTCCTTTTGGGGAATATGACCCTCACCCCAGGAATTAGGAAATCATTTTACCTAAAATTGGGAATTTCTTTTCATCATTGTGGAGTAAAAAGTTTTAAGCATATTTAATATTATCAATTATTTCTGGAATAAAGAAACAAATTGTGCCTGATAAACTAACAAGCTATAATATTTTATTACTAAATGGCACAGATGTTTTGTTTTTTTTGTCAGAAATTTGTTAATCTATTTAATCAGGAATTTTTCTTCTCTAATTGGGGAAAAATAAATGTTTTGTCATTGGGAACATAATCGAAATATCCGCTATAAAATTGATAGAAAAAAGAGCCCTAAAATAGAATCATAATTCAATGTGGTCTTTATCCACAGATCTATAGCACAGGTTGGACTGTACCCAGAATTTCAGGGAAAAAATTAACCAAATGAGCTTTTAAAAATGATCATTGTATCCCATTAGTTTGGCAAGAAAATAGAATTTAAGCCCTGTAGCAGGTGCCATGTGCCCAAGTGATTTAGCAGTTTGAAGGAACCTGGATTCAAATACCTGTTTGATAGTTTTTTGATTTCAAAAGATTCTCTCAGTCTTTTGTAATTGACAATCTCTTAGCACTTCAATTATGCTATGAGACAACTGTTTAAAGTGGCCTAGTAATTAAGTTCAGTCGAGAGTGCAAATGTTAATCCTTCCAAAGATTAGTACATTTATTCACTGAAATCTTGTTTGCAATATGTAATTTTTCTAAAATAAATTTTTTTAAATTTTATACAGTTTTTGCTGTTTGGAATGTTTGTCCTCAATTGTTTTAAATTAAGTATTAACAATTTCATCCATGGAATATGGTAGTCATCCCATGAGCAGTGTAGATCCAGATCAGTCTGCACATCCTTGCCATCTGATCAGGTTTTACACTGTTGGTTTGCTGACCAAGAAGTGTGGACCAAACAGTGTTCCGATCGATGTCTATGGCATAAACAGTTAAGTAAGAAACAGCATTCAGTCATTAGTTATTCTGTAACACATTACTCCATGGATTATTCCAGTATAGATCCAGATCAGTCTGCAAATTCTTGCATTCAGACCTGGATCTACACTGTTCACTTCTTGGTCATAAAACAACAAATGAATTGAAAAGCGAAAAGTTTAGATCTAGATCAGACACATATGTGCAGTCTGATAAGGATCTACACTGGTCACCCATGGGCTATTAGCCAAATCCTATCGAGTAAAGGGTTAAGCATGTGTAATTTATTGTTTGTTTTTTTTATCTTCAGGCAGAGGAAAAAGTTTATGGCGATGCACATCCATCAAAAGAACAAAGATTTACAAAATTCTTGAAAGCAAATAAAAGACCATTCTTTCCAGATAGAACTTTAGAAGAACATTATAGAAACACAGTATATACTCTGAAAAAGTGGGAATGATAGAACTGATGTTTTTACATGAAAGAAATTGTGTGCGATGAATATCAAGAAAGTTTTATGGGAATATGAATTAGAATCATGAAAACTGGTTAACTTCTGTGTTAAAAGCATGCAAAATTTGTTCTTCAAGACTGGTAGAGTACTAGGATTTCCACATGAGCTGCCAACATCAGTACCTGCAAGATAACTTGTTTGCATCAAACTATCACATCGTCATCAGCTTGAGTAATGGCAGATCTGAATAGACTAGACTGTTACTTTGTTTTAATTCTTTCCTCCATACATAGGACTTTTTTCACATGTGTGAACAGTGTAAATACAGTTCAGGTGGCACATCCATGATTTTTTGTAAGGATCTATACTGTTCTCTTAGATTCATCCATAAAGCAAGATTTTTAGATCAATCAGCATGCTCAGTGTGGAAGCTGTAGCTGAAGGTTTTGAAACTGAGCATGGAAACCAGTTTCAAATCTCAAGCATCTGATTGGCTGAAATGGTGACCAGTCGCCATTTCAGCCAATCGGATGCTTGAGATTTGAGACTGGTTTCCAATCTCAGCTTTATAACCTTCAGCCCTGAACAGTATCTACACTGTTAGCCCGTGTAATAAAATGACTTACCCACGGAGTAAGGTACTTTAAGGTACTTTAAGAAAATTCAAACTAGACAATTATATTAAGAATGTTTTCGTATTTATTAAAAATAACCAATTTTGTAATGCTTTAGTTATTATTTTTATTCCTAGTTGAGTGCCTTTCTTTATTATTTATATTCCAAGATGCGCAACATTAAATGTTTGTCTGCCAAGTTTCACGGTCATTTGAATAACATCAATCACTTGAAGGGTTGTCTTATAATTTGATAGAAATATTCACATCAAGCTGAATGCAAGTTGAGTAGAGTCAAGGTCATACATCAACGTCAAGTAAACCCCTTTTTCAAATGTGGTCCTCTTTTTATCTGGACAGGATTTGGAAAAAAAAACTTGGTGCAAAATGTTAAGCTACTTGGAGAACACATACATTTAACGTGTTGGGTGATGTTCTCGTCACACTTAATGGTAGTAAGTACAAAATATCACATTTTGTGTCAGTCCATTACAGAAATATGAAATCATTACTCTTTTTAATAGTTTAAGGACCCGATAAAATGTCCAGGAAACTTTCTTAGCAACATGATGTTGCTGCTTTGAACTTAATTAACTACAAATAGGTAAAATAAGTAACCTGTACATATTTTATAGGATTTAAAACATGTTATCCCAAGTCATGATGAAGACAAGGTTCCATCCAGATAGGTCGTTCATTATTGACAAGAAGTAGCTAGAGATTGTCTTTCAGACTGAAATATTGTGCTTCATTTCAATGAATGAATGATCTTTCAGCTATGTCAGCTTCATTTGTTAATGTGTATATAACTGACTTCATACCAGCTCTTCTTAAAGAATAAAAAATGTTCCTAAACACTTGGTAGCTAATAGTTAATACAACATTTCCAGATACCTTGACAGTCTGGGACATAAGTGTGTTGCCTGAAAGTTGGGATAGGTAAATTTTCTTCCGGGCAACTGTAGTTTGCGACACTTGTTGTCAGAATGGATAAGTCCTTCCTTAATGTCTCTGTTACTGAGCTTCTTTTTCTCTCCTTCCTTTTGTCAGAAAAGGTGCCTTGGTCATATTTTCCCATAATTGCAGACTTCCCGAAAGTTGCAAAAAAGTGTCACACATTTGGTCAGACAAGATGTGAAAATCTGTCTGACCGAAACAAGTTCTGTCAGACTGAAACATGTTAAAAAGATATTTGCGGGTATAAGGAATTCCAATTTTTGTCTGACATTAGGTCTGATAACATAAGAAATAATGCCAGACCGGCCCAAATTTTACCAGACAGGTCCTTTGGTCAGGTAACTTTCGGAACGTCTGTATAGATGTTGCTATATTTGGGAAGAACTATAAATTATCTATTATTTTTTCACCACCTACATGTGATTTTGTTATACATTATGGCTTTAACAATAAAGTTTAATTTAAACTCAAAATGCAGACTAAGCAAAAGTCGTCTGCACAATTAACCCTTCCTTTTATATATACACATTTTTACGCATGTGTGACCAGTGTAGATCCAGATCAGCCAGCACACCTGTGCCGTCTGATCAGGATCTACACTTATCACATTTTGATCTGAAATCACCTAACTATTGTACAGCAAACGGTTTAGATCTGAATCTAAACTGTTTGCCCATGCAATAAGGTTGAACCAAGGTAAATCCAATTCCCATAGACCTCAATGTTAAATTCCCAATATTCAATGCACATTTAACATGATTTCTATCATCTTAATTTCTAGACAACCATATATGACTGTGAAGATCTACATTTCATCTATTCAAAAACACACAGCAAATGGGGGGTTAACTTACTTGTAAGAAAATTACTGATCTCTAACCGAACAGACCCTATTTTAAACGCGGTATCGCAAATACGGTGCCAAATATATACATCCGCTCTTCCGGAACTAGTTCGCCTCTACCAAACGAGATATAGGCATGAAATTGCTTTCATTTATTTTCCTGACATGTTATTCCTGCAAACAAGTCACAAACAGGTCGATTTCTAACGGTTAAGAGGCCCCCAGATGAAGAGAAAAAAATAGCATATATTGAAATGGACTTCATTCGAGTGGACCATGGAGGAATACTGAGTTATTTACCATAATGCAACCATAAAGGTGTATCTATGGATGAAAGGGTTAAATGAAATAAATGCGATGATTGGCGTCAAATGTCTGAAGACACTTTTTCCCAGGACATGCCCTTAATTACAGAATCTGGGCTTAAGGGCCTACTCCACTCCTCCTCAGCACATTCATCGATAAAAAGAAAATGTGACTTACATATATAAACTTTATGAGATATTAATAAAAGTGTATTTGACCTTCAATTTCCTGGTCGCGTAAACAGACGACAATCATTGATTTCTCATTTAGTAGTTGAAAGTTCTTTACAAAGTACACAACATTAACTTGTCAGTATCATTACAATCACATGGGAATTTAAAATTTTGTTTTGTATTGCTTAGTTTTTGTGAATTTATGTGAATAGAATTTTAAGGAATGTTTAGGTCTAGCTTTTTATCTCTACTGCTCTAACATGTCTTACTGTATGCAAAATAAAGATACATTAGTAACATTTATTTGTGCAAAGTATCATGGAACAACAACTTACCGTTTAATATTGAGATTTTGATTTTCTTTTTTCGATGAACGTGCTGGGGAGGAGTGTGGTAAGCCTTAAAGTTACATGTACTAATAAAGATCAGTCTCTCAGAAAATTGTAAAATTTCTGGACAGGCTAGTTTGAAGAACCCCATCCAAATAAATATTTCAATCTAATCAAATTAAGGTGGTATCATTTGTCACAATATAGTTAAAGTTGGGGGGAGTGTGGTTTCCTATTTTCATAAAATTCCATGTTATTTAATAATTATCAATCTTCCTATTACTTTGGATATCATTTATAGGACATATAAATGTTACAGGTCAATCAGGAATTATAAAAAAATAGAAATATGAAACAATTTCCCACACTGGGAACATTACTAGAAAAATAGTTTCTCATAGTGACTACAAAAGGAAAATTAGTCATTCATGTTTGCATTGTTTGTTGTTATTGTTCTTGTGAAGTTTATTGACCTAAATTCTAAGACATTGTTAACCTTGATATAGACAACCTTCCTGTGACTGTAGTTTAATACTATAGTGGTTAATTTCGAAGTTTGGACTCCCGGCAATAAGGCTACACCCAGTGTAAGAAATTTTTTCATATTTCTATTTTTTTATAATTCCTGCTTGACCTGTAACATTTATATGCCCTATAAATGATATCTGAAGTAATAGGAAGATTTATAATTATCAAATAACATGAAATTTTATGAAAATAGGAAACCACACTCCCCCCAACTTTAACTATAATTGTGACAAATGATACCACCTTAAATTGTATAAATACAAATTACGAAATTAAATAACGAAATAACCTGCTTATAATGCCTTCACTGATTTACCTTTATGTAACTTATAAAAACTGTTTACGAGTGTTTCAAACTTGAACAGGCTTTGTTTAAACCAACAACCAATAAAGCATTTGTATCAACCACAGTTCTGGCTTTTTCCCTAACACACATAACCTTGGTCTAGCATAAGGTCCAGGATGGATTGTATGAACCCAGCCTTCTCTAGCAAGCAATATCATGAACTGAAATAGCACACTCAACATGGCAGAGATTTTTTTTATCAAACAATGTTTTGAGGTCAAACAAAATAAAAGATCCTTTAGAAGTGTTCTAAATGTGGGCTCTAGTAACTACTGCTAAGGCAAATTAACATTTGTCGAGAAAATAAAATTTAATTCTTTCTACAATCTACAGTAAGGATATTTTTGCCATATACATTTACATGTAATGGTCTCAAAATATGCCAGTCTTCTGGAAAAAGATGCTGGACCCATGCAGTTTGCTGGTCATGTTGGCAGAACAGATAATCCAGAGGATACTGAAATATAGAAACTCCAAGCCTCCACTCAAACTTTAGCATTTATTTTTTGCTCTGTCCATAAAATATTTACCAATCAAAATATTTTTGTATTGTGTTTTTTTGCAACAGACAGTGGATGTACTAAAATAATTATTGCCGATGATTGTGTTTAACACTGTTTAAACTGTAAAATGTTGACCAGATATTAACTTTATTAAATACTAATATATGTAAATTTAAATGTTTTAGTAAGCCCAATTTTACACTAGTCCATTTTCAGTTAACAGCACATTCTCTGTAGATTTTATAATGTCAAAGAATGCCACGGGATACATCTTGCTGTGTTTCTTGCCAGTCATTTTAGTGTCCACCTCTAACATAAAGCAACACATAACAACAATCCAGAACACTTTAGTGTAGATAATCATAAGCCTGGTGACATGCACTAATTTTTGAAATGTCTGAATTTCTATGCAGGCAAACAGAAATGATCAATTATCACAGTAAACCTTATTTAAAACCAATTAATTCACACATTCTGTCTACTTCTGACATCACAAACCCCAGCATCAACAGTAGCTTCCTTTCACTTCATTTAGCAAATTTTCCTAGGTCTTCATTCCCAGCGCAGAGGTCATAAACACATAGTACCATGGGCTGATTGGTTGATTTTGACATCAGACTGAAAACTGACCAATCAACAGTTTAAGTTTTGAGACTGGTTCCCATTCTTTCTAGATGAGTGATCTCCATTAGCTGATTGGTTTATTTTGACAGCAGAATGCAGACTGATCAATCATAAGCATGAGTTTTGAGACTGGTTCCGATTCTTTCTAGAACAGAGATCTCCAATCTGCATCAGCTGATTGGTTGATTTTAACAGCAGAATGCAAACTGACCAATCTTAAGCTGCAGTTTCGAGACTGGTTCCAATTCTTTGTAGGAGAGAGATCTCCAATCTCCATCAGCTGATTGGTTGATTATAACAGCAGAATGCAAACTGACCAATCTTAAGCTTCAGTTTCGAGACTGGTTTCTAATCTTCTACCAAACAGGTCACAAACTGATAATGAAAGCCAGTCTCCAATCTCCATCAGCTGATTGGTTGAGTCTGATGGTGACTCTAGTCTCAAAACTGACTAATCATAAGTTTCAGTTTTGAGACTGGTTTTCAATATTTCTTTCACAAAGATCACAAACTGATAATCAAAACCAGTCTCTGATCTCCATCAGTTTATTGGTTGAGTTTTCATTTCATTCTGGTTTCCAATCTCAGTTTTATGAACATAGGTTGCTTCTTTTCATTTAACCCTTCCAAAGCTTATCACATCAGTTATCGTCACATGGAAACACCATTTTAATCATTTCAATCTTAATTATTGATTAATTATTATGCTCAGTAAAGCTTTAGATGTCCTGTCACTTTGTTCACTAAACTTGCAGGTCCTGAAATGGAAAGAAAAGTTTATTGTTTTACAATGACAGATGACTGATTTTCTAACGGAAAAATATAGTTTAGGGATTTTTATTTTCGAAGTGTTGAAAATCCCCATTTATTGTACCAATGAATGACAATCAAAGAAAGTACCAATGAATGACAATCAAAGAAAGTCTTGGCTGTTACAAAGTTATGTGGAACTATGAGTATCTCTAACATGTGACAGGTTAGCATGGGAAAATCCTGTCAAAAGAAGATTTTTTGCGGTAACAAAGCCCTGTAACAGTTTCCTAGAGGATTGGATTTTCTCATCCGAATTGAGCATTCATTTGCGAAGATACTTTTTCTTACAAACTATCAACTGTTGACTCCACATTTACATGTTGAAAACTTTTATGGTATGTGCAACCAGTGTAGATCTAGATCACCAGACAAAGGATCTACACTGGTTATTTCTTGTAGTGTTGGGATATCGGTTGAAAATCACAATCGATCATCAGTTGGAATCAGTTGCCACTTCCGATGTGATTTCACCGATTATTAATCGGTTTATAAATCATATCTTTGTTACATTAAAATGGTTTCTCATAAGTAGCTTATATAATATCTCTTATTATTGTGTGTTTGCTGCTACTTTTTACATAAAGGTTGGTGTTCCAATTACAAAAATAAAACTTTTTCGCGTGTTTTTATTAAATATGCACTGATTAGAATGAATGAACAATGCTTAACAAAGAATACACACCCCAAAATACGTTGTTGATAGCACTTAATGCCCAAAAGGCCCTACCAATTAATTTCAATCATGACTAGTACAAATCTGGACCAAGATATGTTAAATTGTGCAGTATTTTACATCCGGGGGTATACATCGGTTTAAATCGATTATGGGATAATGACATCGATTATCGGCATCAGTAGGTGCTTACTAATGATTAATCGATGTCTTTCGATCATCGGCACATCACTAATTTCTTGGTCAGGAATAACCCAATTAATCTAAGAGAATGTGTTAATCCTGATCTGACTAATTGAATGTGTTTACTGATCTTCACCTACACTGTTCACCACTGAGATAAAACTGTATACCAGTATACCGTCATTGTTCGAATATAAGCCGCGCTCATGTATAAGCCGCACCACCCCCAAACCTGATGGAATAGATGAAAATGGCTTAACGAAGTGTATAAGCAGCCAAACCTGTGTATTAGCCGTACCCCCAATTTTTTATTGCCGATTTCTGGGAAAAAGTGCGGCTTATATTCAAACAATGACAATAAAAAAATTATAAAGTACAGTGTTTAATCGATAGTACTATTATATTTTGAACCTATTTCCAAACTTTACAGTTGAGGACTAATTTGTTTATAAAACTAATACATTATAGCATGCAACTTGTCTTACATGCAGGGTATATGATAGTATTTTGCAGAATGGGTTAAATCATAAACACAGAATATCCCAGAAACTATAAATGGATTGACTCACACCCCAAGAACTAGTCAAGGTTACATTACCTGGACCTACTGCTAATACTGTTCTGGACCCACTGGGTATCTGTGTTCTACCTGCGTCTCGTATCATGCTACACACCAAACCATTCTCTGAAGCTACTTTTGCCAAATCTATCCTAAAATTAAAGAAATTCATTATCATCAGTATCTTTCCAAGCTTTGCCTTGTGTCATCTAGTGGCACCAAGAAATACTGGTACTTTATTCTGCTTTTACCTGTTACTCCATATTTACAGGTTTTATCTTAACCCTTTCCTCCATTGACACACCTTTATTGGGTGGACGAACAGTGTATATCCAGATCAGCCGGCACATCCATGCTGTCTGACCAGGATCTGCACTGTTTGCTTTTTATTCGTTAGGTTATTTCTGACCAAAATGCGACAAGTGCAGATCCTGATCAGACCGATGTGCCAGCTGATCTGGATCTACACTGGTGGCACATGTGTAAAAAGGTGTATCTATGGAGGAAAGGGTTAACTGTTGGTTCATGGAGTAAAAGGTTACGGAGCACTACATTCTTATACAAGAGTGATATTTTATGGGGTCGTGGGTAGACAAAATGAAAATACTGTATACAAAATGAAAATACTGTATAATTGCATTTTTTTGCTTGAGATTTATGGGTAAATTAGATACACGCAAAAACGCATCTGATATATTGTACTTTTTATGCCAAAATAACAAACATTCCATTATAATGACCACTTTTTCCAAGCCTTGAAGGCAGTTTTAACGGCACTCACAATGACTGTTCGGATTCTGTTTTCACCACAACTTTTGGCTGTCCACAATCTCTCCAGGCATAGAACGCATCTTTGTTCTTCATCATCGCTTTCTCTGCAGCTCCCAAGGCACCGTGGGCACACTTTATGAAATGGAAAATATTCTACAATACAACCTTGGTTCAACAGAAGATCTGAATAGTGACCACCCTTATCCCTTTTTTCTCATATTAGAAACAGTTTATTGATTGTTCATAGCTGTGTTTTTATATAAATTTTTGGATATATTAAATAAGTACTGGACACTGCTGATCCTGATTGATCAATGCAAAATGATCTAGTTCTACACCGTTGTCCACAAAATTGGAACTTACCAAACAACTACCCTAAGACTGCCCCAAATGAACACCCTTTCTGGAAATCATGTATACTACCCCAACGGTGTCAATTTAACTGGTAGAAAATCAGTGGTTCTACTCAGGTATATGCTTGATCCCAAAAGAATGATTCGAGAAAAAGCAGAACTATACAATTCCAGCACAAATAAAACAGTTATTGTAGAAGCAAACCTGATTTGTTTAGAAAATTAGAACTCATTATGTACATCTACCCTGACTGCTCTGGAAATCTGACATCGACAGTGTCAATCTACCTGGTAGAAATTCAGTGGTTCTACCGAGGTTCATGCTCGAGTTCAAAAGAATGATTAGAAAAATCACCGAACTTCTAGGATGTAGGAAACATTTTGTCACCTTAGTGTAATAGTATCATTAAACTAGAATGTGTCCTCGAACACCGATGCCCCCACTGCTACAACAACATTTGTAACAAAGGGCCATAACTCTAACAAGAGCCAGTCGGAAACGACTGCACGCTCGACTATTCGAAAAGTCAGAATTATTAAGCACATTGTAACTGGGCTTCATTTAAACTGGGGAGTGATTCAGGAGTTTATGACACCCCCAACAAACACACATGAACAAAAGTTTCTTAATCCATAAATCAATAAATAACACTTAATCTATTCTTGTAGATTTTTTTAGGGTTTACACAACCCAGCCCATAAACCCCTGATCCCACACCCATCAACCCACTATCTTTGCCCACCTATAGTTGTGTGGCGTGGTGAAGTACAGTATGGTATGCTGGTTGCTGTTGTTGGTGGTGGTGTTGTTGTTGGTGGTGGTGGTGTTGTTGCTGTTGTTGGTGTTATTGTTGGTGGTGGTGTTGTTGGTGTTGGCATTGTTGGTGTTGTTGTTGGTGGTGGTGGTAGTGTTGTTGATGGTGGTGGTGGTGGTGTTGGTTGTTGTTGCTGTTGGTGTTGTTTGTGTTTGTGTTGTTGTTGGTGGTGGTGTTGATGTTGTTGGTGTTGTTGTTGGTGGTGGTGTTGGTGTTGCTGGTGGTGGTGGTGTTGTTGTCGGTGCTAGTGTTGGTGGTGTTGATGTTGTTGTTGGTGGTGGTGTTGTTGTTGTTGGTAGTGGTGTTGTTGGTGGTGGTGGTGTTGTTGGTGGTGGTGATGATGTTGTTGTTGTTGGTGGTGGTGTTGTTGTTGATGGTGTTGTTGTTGGTGGTGTTGTTGTTGGTAGTGGAGGTGTAGTTGTTTGTGTTGGTGTTGTTGGTGGTGGTGTTGTTGATGTTGGTGGTGTTGGTGTTATTGGTGGTGGTGTTGTTGGAGGTGGTGTTGTTGTTGGTGGTGTTGTTGGTGGTGGTGTTGTTGGTGGTGGTGATGGTGTTGTTGTTGTTAGTGGTGGTGTTGTTGTTGTTGGTGGTGGTGGTGTTGGTGTTGTTTGTGTTTGTGTTGTTGTTGGTGGTGGTATTGATATTGTTGTTGGTGTTGTTGTTGGTGGTGGTGTTGGTGTTGTTGTTGGTGGTGGTGATGGTGTTGTTGTTGGTGGTGGTGTTGTTGTTGTTAGTGGTGGTGGTGTTGTTGTTGGTGGTGGTGTTGTTGTTGTTGGTGGTGGTGGTGTTGTTGTTTGTGTTTGTGTTGTTGTAGTTGTTGTTGTTGGTGGTGGTGGTATGTGGAGGTGGTGGTGGGTGGTGGGGGTACAGTACAGTGGTATAGTGTGGTGTGGTGTGGTGTGGTGTGGTGTGGTGTAGTGTAGTGTAGAGTAGTATAGTATAGTCTATGCACCCACCCACCCCACAATTACTCAACACTTTCAACCAAAGTATGTTAAGGACATCTGTTTTAAACCTTTTAAATAGCTGTACATATGAAAAACACTAACATTGAAACTTTAACAATTATTTACAAGTCTTAATTCTAATTTCAAGTGAAAAGGGGCAAAAATCAAATATAAAAAAAAGCAAGGATGAGTTATGGGCCTTTGAAAATAAACCTGATGTAAGATAAAATAAAGGTATACAAAGTTTTAAACCTTAATTTTTAAGTCTAAAAAGGGCAGTAATTTGAAAAAAATCAAAGAGTTATGGTTCTTGGCATACATAGTCAGGGTCATGATGGTGAATAAGTTTCAAAGCTATAGTACAAGAAGTATGAAAGTAACTAGCTTGCATGCAATCTTTAACCTGAAATTCTAAGTCAAAAAAGGGCCGTAATTTGATTAAAAATGAAAGAAAGAGTTATGGTTCTTGGCATACATAGTCAGGGTCATGATGGTAAACAAGTGTCTTAAGTCTCAAAGCTATAGTACAAGAAGTATGAAAGTAACTAGCTTGCACGCAAACTTTAACCTGAAATTCTAAGTTGAAAAAGGGCCATAATTTGATTAAAAATGAAAGAAAGAGTTATGGTTCTTGGTATAAATAGTCAGGGTCATGATGGTAAACAAGTGTCTTAAGTTTCAAAGCTATAGTACAAGAAGTATAAAAGTAACTAGCTTGCACGCAAACTTTAACCTGAAATTCTAAGTCGAAAAAGGGCCATAATTTGAACAAAATGGAAGTTAGAGTTATGGTTCTTGGCATACACACTCGGGACATGATGACGAACAAGTGTGCCAAGTTTAAAAGCTGTAGCTATAGTAGTTTTTAAGATATAGGTAGGTTGCACGTAAACTTTAACCAAAGCGGGACGCCGACGGCGACAGCGACGCCCAAGTGAGTACAATAGCTTCGAATAGTCGAGCTAAAAATGGTCGCAGGAAAAAATATTTTCTTTACAATCATCTACACATCCTGCTTGATCACCTGTGCAAGTTTGAAAGAAATCCTGTGAATAGTTAATGAGGAGTTAATGTCACAAGATTTGGGGGACATGCGTACGGACAGATGTACGGGTGAGTGCAACTCTATTTGTGGGGGCATAAAACTTCTTTTTTATAATACCATTTTTGCACTAGGGTGAGAATTTATTGTAAAAGCAAACCTGGGCTGCCACTTTTCCTTTACCCATCTTGAGATCATTTCTCACCACAATCACCATTTTGTATTCTCCATCATCTGATAATGTCGCTGAACTTTCACTGTTTGTCAGATTCAACTGTGAAGTAGATATATATAGTTAACAGATGAGAGAAGTGAACAAGGAAAGCTTTGTTTTCTGATGCTGGGCATAAAGTATATACAATGTAAGAAGGTCAGTAGTCTATTGATGGATTCTGGATGGCCAACCAATTTGTTTTTTTAATTACCTTCAGTCTGGTAATATAATTGAAATTTTTAGAGAACTTGGTAAAAGTAAATTAAGTGCGGAGAAACTGATTATGGTTCCAGTCTTTTGGAACAAAAGCAATGGTACGATACAGTAATGCTGGAATGGGGGATGCAGGCCACTTCGAATCATACCATATTGGTTAGGAGTCAGATTTCATTAAGTCCTTTCCCCCTCCTTGGATCTGGGCTTTTTTTTCCTTCTTTAGTAGGCAGGGTTTTTTTTCCTTAGCAAACTGACGCCGATAGTCGGCGTCTTCCCCCGGTAAAAAATTCCCCAACATAATTTTTTTCCCCAACCAAACTCACTTTCCCCCTTGTAAACTGATAATTTTTTTAGCAAAACGTAAACAGAAGCTTTATTTATAGTTATGTTTAATCTTTCATCTAAAATCTGCAAAATTTTCACCAATATTTGTTAGAAAATAGGTACGTATGCAACCTAGTATTAGTTGTGGAATGTTACTAAATTTAGATTCGCTACGTCACAGACACTGTATCCTGGTCGTCAACTTTAACATTACTGGTACTGGATTATCGTCGTGTTGTGAATTCTGGCTGCCAGTTTTAAGTGGATTTTACAACAGTTGAGTACCGATAGCGAGCGTACCACCGTAAATTACATCTAAAATACAACTCGTACGCCGAATTTCTCGATAACATACGTCCCGCGGACTTCCGAAAAAGAAAATCACAACCATCAACGTAGACAGTCGTAGTAAATTTAAACCCCGCCTATAATCTTTCATGTCACACCGTTTACGATTAGATAGTAAAACATGTTTTGCTAAAACAATAAGCTCCGCCCACTTTAAAAATACCAACAAGTCGATTAAATGCATGCGCGCGCCGGTCTAATTATCGCCGAGGAATGTATTCTGACACCGGGCAAAAAAAAAGAATCTGTTGTTTTGATAATTGGCAATTAATTGAAGATTAACTAAGTAAATTGCTAGTTGTCGTATATTGTCTTCGTCGTGCTTTTAAACGGATCCAGCTTGTTTGCACTGTCAGGTAAAACGAACGACGAAAAATGCAAAATACGAACAACAGAATACGGCGCCATGTTCTGTCACAAAAATACGAACCATCAGGTGAAACACACAACAAAACTTTGCCGGGCAATAATTTTTATCCCAAGAATTTTATATCCCGTATCTTCCGGAGTATTAATTGAAGTCCAAATTTATGATGTGACCCACAACTACAATAAAAATTAATTATCACGACATTTAAAAGTCAAAGTACCGTGTAATTTTATGATCATTTATCATCGTTCGTCACATGTTGTAGTAGCATGTGCGTATCAGGGGGGTAGGGGAGATTGCTTGAACCCTCCTTTTGAGCAGCAATATTTAATTTTCTTGGGGAATTCAACAATTAAGTTGGAAATTATCAATAACTACCCAAGTACTGGCCGAAACAAAAGATTTCTGGAAATATTGCATCCGAAATGATTTTGATTCAAATTACACAATAAATGGATACATTTTAAGCAGGCTCCCAAAGTGAACAATTATTACTTATTCTTGTACTGTTTAAAAACAGATAACAGATACATGCATCTGTATGCTAAATAGACAGCTTGGTAATGAAAGCTAAAGTAAAAAAAGGAAGACAGAAGCATAAACTTGAGTATAAACATTCACTGTAGCTAATACAATAAAGAGTGTATAATAAACTAAAATTTCCCCAAATTTGTATTTTTCATGCATTTTTCCCCTTTTGACCAGCGTCCAGCGTCTTCCCCTCTTCTTAAAACAAAAACCCTGGTAGGGGACGTTTTAAATATGTGGGCGCCTTCCCCTCAGAAAATGTCTTTAAAACAAGCAGTTTTCCACAAAAGTAACTTTCATACATGCCATATCCCCCGGCGGGGGGGAAAAATCCCCTGGAATTTAGAGCCATCCCCTGGCCCCCCGGCGGGATACGAAAATCCCCCGGAATTAACAACAGTTAAGAAAAACGGTATAAAAATGCATTTTTGTTGCTCTCATCAGACATTTGTCTAAACGCCGAATACACCGTTGCGTATCTCGGACTCCTAACGGTTGTGTCAAAACGTTCCGAATTCGTCTAATTAGTGTCATCGAGAGATTTATCGATTATTTAGTGAGAATTGACACTTAACAGGATTGTTTATTGGATAATTGATTGTTTGCATAGTTAATTGTGAATGAAATCACAAGTATACAGTCTGTTTATGCACAATTAGCGGACTTGTTTAAGGATTGACGTTTTTTTATGATGTCCAAAATATGTGTGTATCCGGATAATGGGACACTTTCGTATAAAAATTATTCGTCATTCGACCAACAATTAACGTTTTGGCACGTTTGCAAATATCTTTTTAATTACAAAGTAGGAAGAAATAACCGGTCAAGCCGATTCTTGCATCCTTGGAATAAAAATATAATAGCCAAGCTGCAACATTTGATATATTCAGGGACGGATCCAGATGGACTTCAGTAGTGTTGCTTGAACACAATTTTTGGGCAGCAATATTTAATTTTCATGGGAATTTTGAACAGAAAATAGAAATTATGATGTAAATACACAAAGACTTTCCCAAACAAACCCCCTTAGCTTACTTAGAAATATGCAGACTGACTCCTGGTCTGGTTTGACTGCAGAGGCCATATGTTGAGTGTTCGAACTCAGCATCTGTAGCAAGTTAATAACCTCCAAGTCCATGTTAGTTAACTTAAGTACTGTAGAATCTCGAAAATAAGCGCATATTCGAAAGTAAGCGCATACCGAATATAAGCGCATATGTGTCTTACAGAAAATTAATACCCAAAAATAAGCGCATACCCGTCCCTTAAGGTAAAATCTATCCCGAAAATAAGCGCATACCCGTCCCTTACAGTTAAAATATACCCCAAATATAAGCGCATATATGCATACCTAACTTGCTCAGTGGTTTAAGTTTCATTAAGCTGGGAGCTAAATCGGCCTTTCAATTAAAGATAATTACAGTATATCTGTACCGTTTACAATGATCAATAAGCGGTATTAGCCATAAAGGTGTGAACAACTCGCATTGCTATTGCTAAAGTGAACCATTTATTCTTTTGTTCGAGTACAATGAAATAAAGTATTATAGTTTTCAATGTTTGTTTGGTAATATTTACGTGACTTGAAGTATCAATAATTTTGTGCATAGGCAGGTTTGTGTATTAAATAAAAAATGGATGAAACTACAAATATATCTAAAAAAAAACTCGGAAATCTTACAGCAGAGAAAAAAAAGGAAATTAAACAATTTTACAAAAAATGTCAAAACCAGTATAAAACTTGTAAAGAGTAAATTTGTAAATAAACATGCATTTTCAAACACGTCTTTCCTCTTCAAAGACGATAATGTGTTTTGATAATCTTTGGTGCGTGCGTGTCTTTTAGTGTTATTTTGTTTCAAAAGTAAGCGTATATTCAGCCAATCTAAGCTATAAGCGCATATCAAATATAAGCGCATATTCGGCGGCCTAAATATAAGCGCATATTCAAATATAAGCGCATAAAAGCGTCACAAAATCAAAAGTAAGCGTATACGCTTATTTTCGAGATTCTAATTCTACAGTAATTGTTCTAACTGATGTTAGTCTGTGCTATGCACATCAGAGTTTGTCGGACTGTTCATATAGTGTTTATTTATATAGTTTTATTATGTGCCGACACCCTGTTACAAAAAAAACAACATAATAAAAATATTGTTTAAATAAATGAGGATAAATAATTATATTTAATATTGCATCTTAGTTTAGTTTCTAGTAAATTCTGCTTGATTAGCCGCGTTAAAAAATCCCCTGGAATTATATCGGAATCCCCTGGAATTTTGAACCAAATCCCCTGGAATGCTTTCCAGAAATATGGCATGTATGAACTTTACACCAGGTTTTTTCATTCCCCTTCAGAGAATAAATCACGCTGTTTTCAGCAAAATTGAAGGGCATGGTTCCCTTCCTCTGGCAGTAAAAAAAGCCATGTGGATGTAACGTTTTTGTGTAACTTACACTGTAAATTAGTGTCTAGTTCGAAATATATTAAGTACGAAAACAAATCGCTTACCTCAGGTGAGTTGTTCAATTTTCGAGACAAAAAAGATAAATTTCTGAATCTTCCTCTTAGAACCCATCCAATGACCATACCAACACCGACACAAACTACAGCAACTGAAGTTGACATCTCTGTTTTCATTATCTTTTCGAAAAACGTGTCTTTCCAGAAAGCATTTTTCATAACTTGTGAATTTCACGCCGGCAGGTGTAAGAGGCGTATAATGCCTGGTGGTAACGCATCGGTCTACCAGGGGTCATGATATCGCATATCGGTTAAAAAAAACTTAAAATGGCACATGATATATAGGCCTACAAGTCCCTGTGTGTTCACATCATGTGTTTAACTGATTTGAAAAGCGATAATTACGTGTCAGTGGATTTTAATCATGCTAACATAACTTTTAATCGATCTTCATGTTATTATGTTATTTTAATAAACATTGATAACGAAATTACATCTTTTTGAGGCCCTTGTAAGGTATCGATATGATCGGCATTTCACATTGTATGTTTGCTTTCTGCTGCCCAATGCACTTTGAACGGTAAGGTACACTTTTGGTGTTTTTGATAGTTATATCAATACATATATAGTAAATCTTAGTTTCAAGTTGAAGAATTTGCATCTTTCTTCAAATTAATGCAAATTAATGCAAGTCAAAATTGTACTTACCATTCATTAAACAAGTTTTAATGATAGACAAAATTGACGAAGGCTTTCGGTATCAAAAATAGCGATCATGTGATTCGAGATAACAATATATATATATATACTAAGAAATGTGGTAAGTTACGGGTCTAATTTCGATATTACACCTTTATGTGAGGTGCTATAAAGTAATGGGGTATATATGGTACCCCGTAATTTTCAATGCCATTTCTATGCATAATCGGACTTCTTAAGTACGATAAACTTTATTCCCGTAACACGGTTTATTATCGAAATTTATTTTCGGTCTATAAAAAAAAACCCGAAATTTTTTTTATCATAAACCAAATTTTTATATTACAGCTTATAGTACTTACAAGGTCAGATAGTGCATAGAAATGACATTTAATTAGCGGGGTACCATATATACCCCGTAACCTTTATAGAACCACACATATAGGTATAATATCGAAGTAAGACCCGTAACTTACCACATTTCTTAGTATATATATACAACCCCTGATTAAGGTTTATTACAGAGACCCCATATCTGACGATATTTCTGTATATATATATATATATATATATATATATATATATATATATATATATATATATATATATATATATATACGAGGGGCGTTCATTAAATAATGAAAATAGGCTTGTAAATGGGAAACCTCTTGATGTATATTAATGAAACTACACCAACAAAAAGTACAAAACTAGAGTAACAATTTTGACGCCAAATATAACCATTACGTCATGACGTCATGTATTGATGACGTCATCAAAACATGCCGTCAGTTCCTGTTTGGTTCAAAATGGACGTCACCAGAGAAAACCAAAGATTTTACGTCTTCACAAGGCTGCAGCTCGGAGATGAATTGAAGAAAATTCATGATGATTTATTTATTGTGTATGCAGACCTTGTTGTACCATACAACACATGCGCCAGGTGGGTCAGAGAGTTTAAAGATGGAAGAAAGCTGTTAACTGATAAGCCACGTCCAGGAGCACCAAAATCGAAGGTGAACGGGGCTTTGATCGAGAATGTAAAAAACCAGATAGACAATGATCCAAATATTTCTGTTCGTGAAATAAGTTCTGAGTTAGATGTTTCAATTGGTACTGTCCATAAAGTATTACATGAAGAATTAGGGTTGAGAAAGATCTCCGGACGATGGGTACCCCACGTCTTGACGCCAGAACAGAAGAAAAATCGGGTTTCTTGTGCCAGGCAGCTATTGGACCTGTTTGAACCCAATGGACCTAAACGAATAACAGATGTTGTCACTGGAGATGAAACTTGGATATACTTTTATGGGATCCCAAACAAACGCTCTAACATGATGTGGCTGGCAAAAAATGACCCCAGACCCGTGGTTTGTAAACCAGGTTTTCAGAGTCGGAAGAGGCTTTTTACCATATTTTTTAACCACGAAGGTCCGGTGGCTGTAGACGTTCTACCAGAAAAAGCAACTATGACTGGTAAATACTACAGAGAAATTGTACTGCCTCAAGTGGTTTCTAAATTGAATGACAGCCGCCCAATCACAGGAACCTCTAGAATTATGATTTTGCATGACAATGCCAGTGCCCATGAAACAGGGGCCGTAACTCAGTACCTGTCAGAGAACCGGATTGCAACTCTCCCGCATCCCGCCTATAGTCCTGACCTAGCACCTTGCGACTTCTGGTTATTTCCTAAACTGAAAGAACTTTTAGCTGGAAACAAATACAACCGCGCCCAAGACCTGGTTAAAGCAGTAAATTCAGAGTTACGGGGTATACCTAAAGAAGAGTATCGGGAAGCATTTGATAAATGGCGCAGACGACTGCAACTGTGTGTAGAGAGAGGAGGAGAGTACTTTGAAGGACTGTAAAAAAATAAACCGCATCAGACAATAAACATCAGAGATAATAAGGTAGTTTCATTATTTAATGAACGCCCCTCGTATACTCAGCAAAAAAAAAGTACCCACTTTTTATGCTTAAATTCTCATTAACATATTTTCATTTAATTAGGAACACTTTGAAAGGTGTTTAATTAATTAATCTCAGTTGTTTTAAGTTTAATTGCTTGTGAACATAATCTTTAATACCTAGACCTGAGCGAAAGCTTATCAGATGACAATTAATAATGGATTAAAAACCACTATATATTCAATTTAAAGGGAGGTAATTGGAAAAGCTTGGAGTTTCTAGCGTTGTTTATCGAGCACGAGTTGTTTTATTAATGAATGTTTTGTGCTTTTATTGACATTAAGAACTGGATAAATTGATTTAATTCTAATAAATGTTAATATTGTTTAGAATCACTTACTTCTTCCTAAAACCCCAATAATAGCAAAGGGAAAGATAACAAAGTTGTGACTGCAGATTTTCAAGAACATTTTATATCTTTGTAAAGATTACAGAAATGCACATTTGTTCAAAGAAAAGATTTTCTGTTTTATTCTGTTAATTTTACAAAATTACAGGTAGAAAAGTGGGTACTTTTTATTTTTGCTGAGTATATATATATATAGTATAAAACAAAGACAAAAAATAACAAAACATACATTTTTTGTGTCTACAGAAGACTGACATAAGTACGATTTTCGGTTGTATTATCTTATTTTATTTCTCTTTTATACAAACACTGCTGTGTGTTCAGCATGGTAATTTGTTTAAGTAAACATGCCATATGGATGCATTAAATATTTGTTAAGTCTGAACTCTGAACATCATCCTGGATGATCTTAGGGACAAACTTTGTCCGCCTGTAAAATACGGGTAAGTCATTGAAGTGCCATCTAAAGTCCCAGGTGGCATATATCGGCCATTTAAGTTATAATAATAGCAATTATTGTACCACCATCCTCCTTGCCACGATCTAGCACAGTCACTGGCATTGCCATAATCATATGTTGAAAAAGGACTTCCTGTGTGCATAGCTGTTAGGGTGCTAATGGTGGACTGTTCTAAAATAGAAAGATATAAAACAAATTACAACAGATCGGGCGCATATATATTTGAGTAAGCAAGGCCGAAAATTTAAGCGCTGAGATATAGTAACAAGTTCAAGTTGGTAAGTGATTTACGTAGCTTCGTTCATTTCATGTGAAACAAAATCCAAATACTGTTACGGGTTAATGCTGTCATTGGCGATTGTATTAGTTTTACGTAAAATTTGACTTGACTTTAACTACCTTTCAAAACTGTTTAAAACTGGTCGAGTTCTCCGCCCTCACCCCGGCCCACAGATACATGAGTTTTTACAAATATGTGTTACGTTGAAACAGACACATTTAAACCGTCTTTTTTTCGAACAGATAGAAATGACAACAATATTAACAATACTAAGTGTAATCCGTGCCATTGATGTTCTATACATTGCCAGGAAGTTAGCAGTACGGAAGTAACAACATTATTAGAGCTGGCAGTGAAAGTAGTTACTGCAGACATAGCATTACTACTGCTGATACATGTAGTGACAGCAGTGACACTAGTTCTAGCATAACTACTGCTGTTAGTGACAGCAGTAACATCAGAACTACTGCATGATGGCAGTACCAGTATTAACACGTTTACTGCTATCAGTAACAGTTCTAAGATCATTATGATCAGTAGGATATTTGGCAATATCATTTAATATCAACGCTTTCACTCATATTCGTGAAAACGAAGCAGAAAGCAAAATTACTACAGGTCATAACAACATGAAAAAGTACTGTATAAATGTAGAGCAGTAAGTACAGTAAAGGCGTTAGCACAATAGTTGTGTCATTAATGACACTAACACATGCTAGCAGAAGAACATATATCAAAACATATACATCTGAAATTTGAACCAGGAGTCTTAAACCATGCTAACATTATCACCGCTGGCAGTAGCAGTAGCAGTAGTGCCTAGCTGTTTAATTAAAAATGAAATATGCATATCAATAGTAGCCACATTCAGAAACACAGTCTCATTCAGCTGTGAAGAAGATAGGAAAGGAGAACATGAGTTTATACTATGATCAATGTCAAACCACGGTCAATTATAAAAAAAATTAAGGACCCAAGGTTTCACCGCCGTTGTAAGTGTCTGCGGTACCGTCTGAAACAACATTATAATTACTGGCAGTAATTTTCAAAACCAAAAGCAAGTATACCGCTTGCAGTAATAGGGGTTAAAACAGTTATACTGCTAGCAGAAGCTTTCGTTAGAGCAATGCAGTTATACTCCGACAGTAGCAGCAGTACTCAACAACTGTAACTTCACTAAAATACCACAGGTATTACTTCATGTAGTTTCAGCATAAAGATAAAATTTACTGATTACGTTATGAGCAGAAATAGCAATGCAGCAGTCGGCAATAAAAAGCACTAAAGGCAGCTGTAGCATTATTACGGCTAGCAGTACTTAGCATAAATATTAGCAAACAAGCTGCTAATAGTAGGATGACACGTATGGCAAGTAGTAACAACAGTACTTGAGACTGTTACATCAGTATTATCACTGGCAGTTGCGTCAAAGCAAGATTATCTTTCCTTTTATGTTATCCTCTGCTTAGAA